>OZ038483.1:6844959-6859959 GCA_964036315.1 Acanthosepion esculentum | reverse complement strand
TTACTTTCAAAATGGATTTCATCTACTCCCACCCCTGAATTTGCTTCTATCTGTACTTCAAAGAATTTTTTTATAGTTTTTCTGGTGTTAATGACAAATCCTGCCGAGCTCGGCAGGATGGTGTGATAGCAGAGAAAACGGACAGCGCCCGCGTTTTTTTTTTTGTTTTTTTTTTTCTGTTCTGTTCTCAAATCGCGAGTCTGTCTCGAGACAAATTACGAGTCATAAGCTGACTACTGAAATACCGATTAATCTTTTCAGATTATTTTTTATTTTTCCCAATTAATTATTTTTTTTAAATATTTATTTGTGCTAATAATTCAGTGGTCCTAATAAAATCTGATCTGGTGCTTCTGCTATATATCTAGAGATTCTTGATAAAATCCAAATAATCTGCAATGTTATTGATCTTGACGTGGCATCTCGGCTTCAGTCACTTTCTTACTTCCGTAACTTTTTCGTAAATACTTTCATGTAATTGTTCTGATCAACTTTCCTCTATAGTACCTACAGTTTAGGAATTTAAATTTCAACGAGATCGGCAGCTAGGTCTCATCATTTTACAGATTAAATAGCTAGATGTAACCGTAAGTTCTAAGCTAACAGTTTCTTCTCTCGCACTTCTCACTTGTGGAACTCTCTTCCAGCTCTTTGCTTTCCAGTCAATGCAATGTCAATCGTTATTTTTTGCTTTCTTAATTCCTGTTCTTTTATTGTTCTCTCTCCTTAATAATATTTCTCATATTGTCTCACATTCAGTAACTCTTTGCGTCTTAGTGGCTTTATTACCTTGCTTGGAGTGAAATGATTTTAAAAAAAAAGCAGTTTAATTCAAAGGTTGTTTACAAAAGCTACGACTGAATACAGAAGGATAGAGAAAAAAACAAGATGTTATCTGAGAACTAAAAATATTATTGCACAGGAAAGAAACGATAGTTCCAATAATCATCAGCGCACTAAAAACTATCTCAAAACATTTTAAACGAGTTTAAAAGAAAATAATCTATTCAAGCTACCTAAGTCAACACTGTCTTATGCATAATAAGAGGATTTAACTGAACCCTAATGATGATAGATTTGTTATGAAGATATAAGTAACTGAATAAAATATTCAGATCAGTATGCTCAACTTGGTTGTTATACTCACAAAGTTTCGACTGTTGTCACCGCCGTCCTTCTTCAGGTGTCTATCTTCGCACTCGGTAACCTTGTTTGCATCTCGAACTGAACCCTTTATTCAATCCACGGAGTAGATTGTTCTCTTTTAAGGGATATTATGTAGCAGTTCGTACTCACCAGTTTTATTCACCTTTGTATTGCTTCTTTCTTTCTTCCACTGAACAAGTATATGCGATTTTTCAGTATTATCAGACTCAAGAATTGAAACCGATATATTTTTACCAAACATTTAATCCACTAAGTCATGTGGTGGAAGTTCAAGAGCGTCTTGACTCAGGCATTGAAATTTCTTTTGATTATTCTTTCTTTGGCCATATGTTCCTAAATGGTATTTATGTCTATGCTAGGTCTACTGAGAGGGTCGTCATTGTGTACTGCTATTTTTTTACTCGTTTTATATTTCAGTGTTGTTCTTTATCTAAGATCGTGACTTCATTACACAAGAGTCGATAAGCTGATAAGAATAGCATCGAATATAATAAGGAAGATTTCTCATCTCAAAACTTCCAACAGAAAATTTAAAAAAGGTATCTGTCTATATGATATAAAAAAATGGTTTTCAAATAGAAAAAGGAGAGGTAACTTCCAAACATAATACAACACATCTGAGTTATCTTACAATTCAACACGGGAAATGAAACGAGTCCCCGTGACTCCGAGTCCCACACAAGGACGGAAAACGAGTACACGTTGTGATTAAAGAAAGAAAGAAAGAAAGAAAGAAAGAAAGAAAGAAAGAAAGAAAGAAAGAAAGCACATAGGTAAGTTAGAATCAACAAGGCATCGAAACGGAGATTGTTTATTGTTTAGTTTGACACAAGACAAGTATGATGCACCCAGTCAGGATCGAACTCATTACTAATGATTTACAAGTCCAACTTGATGACTTATTATAACGGTAAGGCAGCCTCGTTGAAACAATGGTTGGCAGCTTGCCTACTAAATTTTGATTTCCCCTTAGTTGCGTTTTCCTTCAGCTACATTTAAAAATAAGCTTGTCTACTTTGATCTACTTATGAAAATAAGGTCAATTCAAAATTTAGCAGCTCTGTACTTTCAAATGTAACCCAATCCGTTATTGGCAATTTTGCTTGTATATAATCAATATTTTATTAATAAACAGGTGGCCATAAACACGGAAATCAGTTTAGACGTGTTATATAGGAATAAAGTGTCGCTGCTGACACTTGTGTTTGAAAATAAATCGCCAGTGAACAAACTCAAGAGAACTCATTATTGAACTAAGTAGATCACATGACCACAATGCATATAGAGAGAGAAAATCGCGTGATGTCTGATGTGTTCGATTTTCTTAGTCTATCCTCTATATTATACTGATCACCATTTCTTCTTTCTGTTCTATTATTACTGAGACCGCTATTCTCTATTCACTCTACGAAATACTATTAGTACGAGTACTACTCGAAGGCGTCTGACACCAGTATTGTTCAACGGCGTTACTATAAGTTGTAATTGCGATTAAAATTGTGACACTATTTAGCTATGGTAATTGGCTAAATAATTAATCATAGAAATTAAAAACGGGAAATACTTAAGGCGAGAAAGAGCTAGATCGAAAGACATACCGAGCGACATTTTTTTTTGACAGAAGAAAATGGTTAAAAGATTTTATTTCAATTACGAAGAAAGATATTTTCTTTTCGCAGAGGACGGAAAAATTCGTAGGAGAAGCAGATTTCGGATTCTGTCAGTTTTAATTAATGTCATGACGCGACAAGGGAGACAGAGATACGGGGAAGAATTGTGATTCACAACACACGTGGCAATAATAAAAATTTCGATTCGGCCAGCTGCATGTAAACAAGAGATAAATCAAAATTAGGTTATCTTGGACACCAACGAGGAAGCCAGCCGTATGAAAACAGATCTTGATATGAAAAAAAGGAATTCAGTTAAGATTGCTTATTCAAACTGTTCGCGACAGACCTTCGGTCGGCAAGAAAAGGGCATCTGGACAGGTAAACGAGAAAGACAAAAGAGGTTCGGTCGTCAGGTGGAAACGACCACACAGTTAAAAGTTGACTGCGATCATTAATGAGTCGGCGGAAAATTCCGCTAATGAATTCCAGGTGCCCCAGAATAAGATAAAAATTTAATGACCCGCAATATGCGATTCATAAGAATTCTGACCGATAGAAAAGAAAGAAAGAAAAGGGAAGATAATGGGGGGGGGGGCGATAATGTAAACTAATGCCAGTCTAGCCACGCCCACACCGCCAAGAGATCATTGGTTAAGTGGTAGCATGGGTGATAGGCGGAGGTGTTTGTATGAGAAAGAAGGGAAACCTGTTGACGCCCACTGAAGGGATTGGTATGAGATACAAATATGAGAAAGGAAGAGTTTAGGAGGATAATTCTCCTCTGACCTCTCCTCACAGAAGGGGGAGAACCCCTCTAAAACAGAAAGTAATTGACTTCCAAAAATGGGAAGTGATAAATTTTCCTGTCCGAAGACAAAGAGAATCCTTATTGGGGATTTGGAATTATCGAAGAACCCAAACCACGTCTGGCCCCACACCGGGTTTTGGTCGACGTCCGTATAAACGAACGTCCCCGGGCGTTCAGTAAGTTCAGTTGAAGTTAGTTCGAGTTAAGCTTCAGGAGTTGAGTTGAGTTGCCGACCGTGCCTCGCAGAAGCTGACCACAAGATTCCACGTCTTTTCGACTTTAGACTTCCCACCAAGATCGACTTAGATTTTTAACCAGAAGCAAGTTTTACTGAATATCAACCAGAAGCAAGTTTTACTGAATATCAACTTAGATAGCAAAAGCAGTTTTATTGAAAAACAACTTTAGATATCAGAACTCGCTTAAGAAAAGCAAAAAGTGTCACGAATCCATAGAAGCGGGCTGGGAGAGAGAGACGCACTCCTGTGTTCAACAGACAGACATAAAAATAATTGTTGTTTCTTAACACATTTGAACCTCTTGAAATTGTTACATCATTTTCCTTTTATATACACTTGTGCGGTGTCACCTTCACCCCGGATTCAGCTTCCACTACAGCCCGACGCCTGATTGATTTCGTCTACCTAAGATCAAATCACAACGTGGGTAGGTTAGACTAGAGATCAAAGCAGTCACTTCGGTGACCAGACGTTGGAGGCGAGCTGGGAACGACAAAGTTGATACCGAATCTAACCAGACACCGGGAGGTCAGTGTCGCACATTGGGGCAGTGATCGACGCTCGAGTGGTTGTGGGTGACACACAACTGGTGCTGCGACCAAGACATCGACCGCGACCACCCGAACCATCCAGGAGTTAGCGTCACACAAAGTCTCTACTACAACGAGCATTACAAGTGTCCAAACCAGAGTTCGTCGGCATCATTAAAAGTACAGCAAGGATTCGTTGACATTATAAAAATACCAAGTCATGAACATGTCCTCTCCTTTTTCATTGTAGCGTCCATATATTTAATTGCTAAAAGCCCACATAACAATTGGTATTTATTATAGTAGTAACCTCGACAGATGTGCGATGCGTAAGGTTTAAATGAATTTGTAAAAATGAAAAATCTTTCTTGAAGCTTTTATTTTAGTTTTAATTTCAAGCTAATTGGTGAAATTTAATAGTTCCAATAGACAAAATATCTTGCTGCATTTCAAAAACTAATTTACATTGAAATCCTTATTGGGGATTTGGAATTATCGAAATCAGATTTCATAGCCAAAAAATCCTTCCAGATTTTTTGGCTATGAAATCTGATTTCGGCGCCATTTTTAACCCTCGTTTATTGCAATGTAATTCTCTTTATTAAGAAATATTCCAAAAATAAAATATACTTTTCGGACACTTTATTTGAGGAATATTAGCCGATTTAAGGTATAATTAATATGATTTCAAACAAATGTTATTTATTTTGTTTAAAATATCGCAGAAATACTTTTTTAACACGACAGTAGCTGTTGACGTGTTGACAGCTTGATATTCATCTTAAATTGTTCTACGAAGACTTTATCTGTAAACAAAATAATTGAACAATATAATGTAAGCGTCTTTTATATATAATTTTTAAGTACTCGGTAATCTTAAAATTTAGGGAAATATTCTCCGTAATCTAATGTTTTATTGAATTTTAGATATGTTGGCTTTAGATTTACTATATTTTCTGATAATGGCATTATGAATATCCGTATCTACAAAGATTGGCACGTTTATACAAAAAAAATCTTTAAAAAATATTGGTGTTTAATGACTTGTACTCATCTTTTCAATTTATGATTAATAAATATAGTTCTTACTTAATAATAATAATAATATTATCTAAATGGTTGAAATTAATAAATTAAAAGAATTAAAACTCAATAATTTTTTCTGATGAAAATTTTAAAAAAATGTATGTTTGCAAAAAATGAAATTTTTGTAAAAATTGATTATTCGTCGATAATTTTTCTTGCGACAATATATCTTATTTATAAAAGCAATTAAAAGCTTTTCTAGTTAAATAATGCCTTACTTTTATTGCATTTTTTATTTTATGATTCAGAGCAGATATTTGGTAAATGGCGTTTCTGTTTTGCAAAAAAGAATTGATGATTTAAATTCGCCAAGGAGTTCTGCTTTAAACTAATATTAATATTAAGCGGATGAAAATTTAATTTTTGAAAGTGCATAAAATTAAGTAATCGGCGGTAACAGATGTTAAAAAATATATTTTTACCAAGATTTTCTAAAAAAAAATTCTAAAATAATTTCATCCATTTTTTAATATGTCCTGAAAGTTTCATTAAAATCCGAGTATTATTTGATTTTTTGCAAGAATTTCCAAATCAATGTGTTTTTGCCGCAAAAAAAAGGACGCTAAAATTTCTTATACTAATCTTTGGTCCCCGCGCTGACACAAATAAAACAAGATTTTAAACCAAAATTTCGAAAGTTCTATAAAGGATTAAAAAAAATTAATAAAATAATTTTAAATAATACTTTGGTCGTTCCACTTAATAATAACTTTGGAAAAGATGAATTCACGAGGGGTCACGTGACGGCTTGATGAATTAGGTTAGTTAGCAGAGTGATTAACCCCTGTTGCTATTTAGTAAGCGGAGAGGGAAGATGCATCTGCCCCACGCCAGTTGCTTTGTAGGCAACAAAGAAGCAAAATATGACTTCCCCTGGAAGTTAAAAGAGCAGGAGAAACCCACAAAGTTTCACCAGAAACAAAGACGACACCACCGGCCTGCCTGATTCCCTTCGGGAAATATTACAAGTAAGACTCCCTCATTTCACACCCTTCCAGACTGCTTGTTGTATTCATATGCTGTATGTTGTATTTCTCTGCGTGTGACAAATTAGTTGCAAGTATTTATATATTTGTATATCAGTTTTTGTATGATAAAGCGGTATATAAAATCGCTTTGAGAATAATGTGCCATTGATTTCTTTCCGTATTCTGTACAGTCCTTGTATTAAAGTGTTACTATATCACGGATATAATTGTAGATGAGAAGACGACTTACCTCGCGTGGCAAAACGAGGAAAGGAAAAGGAAATATGGCTGTCCTGACACTTTAATTTAAAAAAGACACGGACTCGGAGCTAGGAGAATCCGCGTGAGTGGTTGAGCGTATGCAAATTTATTTGCGAGATCAGCTGGGCATAAAAACATGACGCGAGAGGATACAGACTGTTCGTTCTTGAACGCGGTGCTGCCTCTACGGAGAGACTTTGCCAGTTGGAAAGAGATTGCTTGGTTTTACACAATAACAATGCATAGAATGGGAAAAAGTTAACTGGAAATATTGTCTCTTGCCTCGGAACCTTATTAGATATTAAACAGTGGATTACTTCTTTTATAACAAGGTTGTAAACATATCCTTTACTTCTTTCATCGTATTTCCAGTTTATGCTACTTTCGAAAGCCTAGCGCTTGTGAATTACGAATTTTACTAGTTATCCGTGTCTTCTTTTAAAATAAGCTTGGCCCAGATGGCCTACAAATAAAAAAGTTAATTTAAAATTTAGAAGTCCCTGCATTTCAAATATACCTCAATTGTATACTGGTCACCCTGCTCGTAGATTCTCAATATTTGATTAACAAACGGATATTAAAAGTTAAGTCGTATTTCTTTTATGATCTCTAATCTAGGCCAAGGAATGTCTTGTAAATTTTAACGACTCCTAAACAAAACTGCTTTTATTTAATCCCCATAGAGAACTTTTACTACCTTCCATCAGCATGACTGATGCTACCCTCCAGGGGAGCAACTCTTTGCGCCTTCTCGGGCTCACGTTTTTCACTGACATGAACTGGAATGATTATATTGAATCAATAGCTAGCTCTACTGCTAGAAAGTTTCGTTTACTGCGCCGTGCCAGACAATTTTTCTCCGCCTTGCACTTTTATAAATTTACCATGTATTGAATATTTCTGCCATATCTGGTCTGATGTACTTGCTATAAATCTCGATATTCTTGACAACATCCAAAGAGGGGGTCTGTAATGTAAGCGATCTTGACCTGGCATTTCGACTTGAGTCATTTTCCACCATCGGGACGTGGCTTCCCTCGATCTTTTCTACAGATATTTTCATGACAATTGCTCTGATGAGTTTTCCCTTTTGGTCTCTCAACTGCATGAAGTCTCACCATTTTACTGTGGAACTAGCTAGACGCAACCGTAAGTTCTATTCTAATAGTTTCTTTTCTCGCATTTCTCTCCTGTGGAACTCACTTCCAGTTTTTAATTTCCTTGTCACCTAAAACCTTCAAAAATTTAAATGCACCGCGAATCACCATCTTCTGTTCTCCTGAAACCTGTTCTTTTATTGTCTTTTCTCTTCACTAAAGTCTTCTCATTCTCTTTCACTCCCAGTATCCCATTGCGTCTTAGTGGCATTATCGCCTTGCTTGGGGCGAAACAATTAAAGAATATGAATATATTCTCTTCTTTCACCATGAACTTCTCCCGTCGAAAAACTATATTTGTATGTAAGATTGCCAACATGGATTAGTTTACTGGACTTTGACTTTTACAACTTGTCATATTTGGGTCTGCTTTATAAATAATCTGTGGCTTAATAATGTGAAGAAAGTCAATTTAAAAATTAGAAGCGTAGGCCTTTCAAATGTTGGCAAATTCGCTACTCGTAGCTCAATCTGGAAATTATGGTTGCGACTAACATAGAGAATGAATTGATGGAAATGTATAAAAATAAAGGCAAAAAACAGTCAAATAACTTCGCTGGGAGACAGAAACTAAAGAAAGAAAAGAAAGGCTGTTATATCCTTTTGAAATTATTATTATTATTAGTTTTGAAATCTGTGGCCATTTGGCACAACGAAGAACTACATTGAAAATCAACTCTTCACGTCTCAACATAATGATTTACCTGTTCAAAAAATACGTGTATTTTCGACATGGCATATATTTGATTTGAGTAGATAGGTTCGCCTATTGTCTGGTTCATATTCCTCCCCGGTCTTTTGAACAGGAGTAGAGGTTTATCCGTTGTTTCCTATTTAGGATTGGGTTTCCAATTCCTTCTAAAGTCTTCTCATTCTCTTTCACACCCAATAATCCCTTGTGTCTTAGCTACATTATCGCCTTTCTTGGGGTGAACTGATTAAAAAAATATAGACTGACTCCACTTTGCAATCTATTTCTCAGAGACGAAATATAGCAAACCGCGATAGGCTTGCGATATTTCGCTATTTTCTCTATCGCTATATCCAGGGCAAATGTTCAGATGAACTCCATTCTTTAGTTCCTCCAGCTAGGACACAGCTAGGATGAGCAATGTCATTTTCCCGGAGTTGAATCACCCTCATTTCACCCGCGTTACAAATGTAAGATGAATTTTAGACTCAGAATTTATATATATATATATATATATATATATATATATATATATATATATATATATATATATATATATATATATATATATATATATATATATGCAGAAATATAGTCTTAAAGTGTGCTATATTTATGGGGTAAAGTGCTCAATATCAGAGATAGAGCGTGTGTAAATATAAAAGTGGACATGGAAGTCAGCACTTAGAGGCGACAGTCTGTTTCATGCTAGTGCAATCGTCAGGCCTGACGATTGCACTAGCATGAAACAGACTGTCGCCTCTAAGTGCTGACTTCCATGTCCACTTTTATATTTATATATATATATATATATATATATATATATATATATAAATTCCCACTGTAGAAAAGACTCCTGCGTGGATGCTTCCCTGAGCACGACAATCTCCAATTCAACAATCAGTCGTTATCTATATCCGCCTTATCATCATAATTTTCCCTTCCTCCTCTTTCATTCATCATTTCCATTTTAACAGCAATCATCTATCTTAAATGCTTTCCCGCCTTTTATTGAGTGAATTTTAGTATGCAAAAAGATTGAACACATGTCTAAAAAATATAATTAGATTGTAAGCTACAAGATTGTTGGCTTGATATATAATTGCTACAAGTATTTACAGGAATCTCTCGATTAGTACGGCTAATGTGTACATTAAAAGATATCGTAAATTTTAGTCTCATTCACAATTAATTTCTTATTTACGTACTTTTTAATTAAAATATAGGCGCATATAAGATAATACAATAAAAATGCTATGAATTAATGCTTGTTAATCTGATTTTTTTAAATGAAAAACCTATTTAGAGGGGTTTGCCGCATGTCATTCTTCCGTTCTTCATACAATTAGTGGTATTGAGAAATTACTCCTTCAAACATATTACAATCGTTGTTATTTTAACCTGAAAATTTATTTATAATCTTTCTATAGTAAATGTATACATCTTTTATATTTCGATATTTTTAATAAATGTAAATTTCTGTATTTAGTCAAATCGTCCATTTCTTTAACAAAAAATCAGAAATTTTCTTTTAAGATCTTCAAAATAAACCTGAAAAAAATCGAAATATTCAAAAAAATTTAACAGAGATAAATATTCAAATATATATTTTTATTACCGGCTTAGATTATAACTTTATTTATTTATAACTGTCCATTTTTTTTTATTACCGCTGTAATTACTTAGATAACTTGACGAACAAAATAGTTACCTATTTTCTATTTTTAAATTTTAGAAACTTTTTAATTACTCGATAACTATAAAAAATCAATTTTCAATTACTATGTTTTTACCGCACTAATCGAGTATAATGGATGCATTATTCAAATTTTGGTATGGAAAAATTTTAGCGCACTAATCGACTGCGCATTAATCGACTGCGCATTAATCGAGGGTCGCCTGTATTTCTGATCTTTCAGTTTCTCAGTTTTACACGAGTCACGTCAATAGAACATCTGCATTATTCATACTCGTAATCTGACGTCGTTCTTGCAAAATACTTTTGTCCAACTGATAAGCTTATAAATGTTGACGGAAATCATTAAGCAAACTCGGACGCTTTAACCCCATAAACCAGTCTCTACGATACAAAAACTGATAAGTGGACCACATTTAAATAAATTCGTTTTTCAGTCTTATTTGCATTGCAGTCACATTACTAGCAGAGAACGGAAACACAAAGGCTAATATACTCGAACCTAAAACTTAACATAAGCGCGCGATATATTTAGGTCAACTGAATACAGGAAACGATAAATATATATACACATCTGGGTGGCATGGAAACATTAGTAGCATGTTTTGGCAGGATTTGTTAGCGGGGAAAGTACTTCCAACCAAAAATCAATTATTATCTTAATTATTTATTATAATTCTAATCTTAAAGCATGTCGAATTATGTCATTAATCAAAGACACTGTTATTAGAAATAATTGCTTTGCGGCAGGTTTTCAATAGACATGTTTATATTCATTTTTGCTGGTTTTTATAATAAAACTTTAGTTCATATTACTTCTTTCTTGCTTAGAGATAATTTAAGATCTGAAATTTCTGCCCGAAGACATGTTTTCCAGAATTTAAAAATACTGTCGTCTGCTGGGCTTCAGTCCTCTCATTTTCCTGAAACTAAGATGTGAGAGGAGACTGAATTCTTGGCCTCAACAAATAAGTACAGACAATTAATCATCTGGGAAATGTTATAACAGAATACAGAAAATGTGACTCCGAGATCGGAAGGCGTATTGGGGTAATGAAAGATGCCTTCAAAAGCTAAAGTATTAAAAAACAGGAAATGTTCGTTCGAAATAAACGTAATGGTGCTGATTTGCTATGTAATATTAATCGTCCTATATGGCAGTAAATGCTGGACAATTTGCTCACAAATGAACAGGAGACTTGAGGCAACAGAGATTTTACAGAAGCATTCTGAGAATATCATATGGAAACAAAAAGGACACTTGTACTTAAGATTACAAAGAAACAGTTGAAATTTCTGAGACACTAAATAAGGAAAGAGAACTTGGAAAATTTGACACACACATATTGGAAGAAGAAGGGAAATGGTAAGTAACATATCTGACGAGTTTGTATGGATGACTGCTTCCTGTACAATCACCAAAATTAAGCAACGTCAAACCTGGTCAGTACCTCGATGGGTATAGCAGGTGCTATAAGCTTGGATGTGCGGGTAGTGTAATGAATAGCAGCTAGGAACTGTTGCCGCCATTCCCCATGTATAATACGCCTTCATCCATAATACGCACCACACCTAAAATTGTGCTGAAAGTGTGCATAATAAGCACCCCTTTGGTAATCAAACCCTATAACTTGTACCTATCAAATTTTATTACGGCCAGCGTTTCCTACAAAAAAATGGGTTTAAATATAAAATAATATTATTCTAGTTCAGTTTTATGATAATTCTTATTTTATTTTATAGCAATTTTTTAAAGATTTTTTTGTAGCTGTGTATAATACGTACCTCTGATTTTGCTTATTATTTTTTAGAAGAAATGCGTATTATGCATGGGGAATTACGGTAATTGAAGAGCCGATATTGACTTACGCGAAAATACCTTTGAGAAAAGTATGAATTCACCTCTTTCTCCCATCTATGGGTTAATTAGCAAGACGTGTATCAGTAAATCATTACTATCTAAAAACAATATTTTCTGGTTTTAAATAACCTGCGTAAGATCGATATGCCGTAGAAAACGAATCAGTCAATAAAAAAAACTTATATTATTCAGTTTTATTCTAACATTTTATGTTTAAGATGTTTTTAATCAATTCGTAAAAATTGTAATCTTTATGCATAACACTGAATAATTGCATTGATGCTATAAACAGCTGAATGTCGGAGAAAACAGAATAATTGCAAAAGTTTCATTTTCAGGATTCAGACATTTTCCATAAAACTCAATATTATTATTATGTTTTTAATTTTTTTTTTTTTGGTAACAGGAAAACATGAGAAATAATGATAATTAAAGATTAAATCACCATCCCAGGTGTTTATTACTAATATTAGTATTGCTAAACCATTATTATCGCAAAAGAAATTCTTAGAGTGTAAAAAGATTTTCTGGCTTTAATCAAATCATTGTACAAGTGGACAGCAGAGTCGGGAGTGGGATGAATGCTGAATATAGCTATGAAGTGGGGGTGGAATACAGCTATGAAGAATAAGAAGTTGTGGAGAGTCATGATCGTCCGCAAAAATTTATTTTCAGTTCTCTTTCTTTCTTCTATTTTTCCGATGCATTAGCTTCTAAAATTTTTCTATAATATTTATATGCGAGAAAAGTCCATAAGGTCTGATTGGAGAAAATAAATAGAAGCGAAAAGTAAAAATAATTATGCGTTTGAAAAAAAAAAAATATATATATATATATATATATATATATATATATATATATAACTATGAACCTAAAGAGTCAGGCAAACATACCTAGGTTTCAGTTACGCGGATCATCAGGGTACGTTTTTCCAGACGAGTATAATTACTTATATTTATAAGATTATATATATATATATATATATATATATATATATATATATATATATATATATATATATATATATATGTTAAATATCAAATGCATCTTAAATGTGGATCGGAACTCAATCAATAAAAGTGAAGCATGCAAGATTGATATACGTTTCCTATTTGATCTTTATTTTATTATATATATATATATGTGTGTGTGTGTGTGTGTGTATGTATGTGTGAGTGTGTGTGTGTGTGTATGTATATGTGTGTGTGTGTGTTAAGGTATATTTTGGCAGTAAGCTTTAAGCATCTTTCATTAAATATGACAGACAAGGAAGATTTAATTAATTTTTTTTTAGTTTTTACAGCATCCTTACGTTTTTCTGTTTTCTAGGAGTAAGTGAGAACAGATATTTTCCATAATTTTCATTGTTTCAAGCGTTTTCGGGCACTTTAGCCATTTCCAAGAGGGTTATATTTATGGTATTTTTCCTCATGCTTTGACTGTTAAATTGTTTATTATATATATATATATATATATATATATATATATATATATATATATATATATATATATATATATATATATATATATATATATATATATATATATATATATATATTATGAAATGGACAAAGTCCGATAATTATTTAAAGAGATTTTTATGCTTAACTTTCTTTCTATAGATACAAGTATTTAAGTAAATGCTCTGTTTATAATAAACAGTATAAAATAACATTTACCGGCCTGAATGTCCGAGAAATTTTCATAGACCTTGCCAACCGAACGATCCTCAGTGGCCGAAACGGTTAAGGCACGTCAGGCTATATGACGGTTCCATATAGGATACAGGTTCGAATCCTGTCGAAGGACGAATATTTTCGATGAAAATTTCTCGGACATTCAGGGCGGTAAATATTATTTAATACTGTTTATTATAAAGAGGGCATTTACTTAAATACTTGTATCTATAAAAAGAATGTTAAGCATAAAAATGTCTTTATATATATATATATATATATATATATATATATATATATATTTATATATATATATATATATATATATGCCTGACGATTGCATCTAGCATGAAACAGACTGTCGCCTCTAAGTGTTGACTTCTATGTTCACTTTTATACTTACACACGCTCTATCTCCGATATTGAGCATTTTATCCCATAAATATAGCACGCTTTAAGACTATATTTCTTCATATATATATATATAAATATATATATATATATATATATATATATGTCTTTATATATATATATGTCTTTATATATATATATGTCTTTATATATATATATATGTCTTTATATATATATATATATATGGCTTTTTATATAATATATGTCGATATATATATATATATATATATATATATATATAATAAAATAATAAATTGTTCTTGAGAGTGCTGCTATCGAGTCTTGCTATATATATATATATATATATATATATATATATAGCAAGACTCGATAGCAGCACTCTCAAGAACTATAAATATAAAGTATAAAATATAAAAAGTCTTGCTATATATATATATATATATATATATATATATATATATATATACATACATACATATAGCATGACTCGATAGCAGCACTCTCAAGAACTATTTATTATTTTATTATTTATATATATATATATATATATATATATATATATATATATATATATATATATATATATATATATATATATATATAGCAAGACTCGATAGCAGCACTCTCAAGTACTATTTATTATTTTCTCTTTTAATAAGTGTGGCGTTCTTTAGATCAAACTGATGGTTGAACTGATAAATATGTATCACTGTTGCATTTGGAAAAAATTTATGTTTTTTTTTTTTCTAAGTTTCCCTAATGTATTGTGAGAAGCAGTTGTGACGGTGTGTTTTAGATCTCCCTGCTTAACAATTATTATTGTTATGGAAGTTGGGGGTTCCGATTATATCCATAATAGTTTTGAATGTGGTTGT
>OZ038483.1:6774959-6842459 GCA_964036315.1 Acanthosepion esculentum | reverse complement strand
CAAGCGTCAGTTTGTATTGTTGTGCTGTTTTATTTATTTATTTATTATATATATATTTAGTATGTTCCTTCCTAAACTGCATAACATTTTATTGATGTTGGTTTGCTTGTATTTTATGGTTATTGCTTCTAGTATTTGTAATCATTTTTTTATAATTTATCGGTTATATTACTTGGTGTAAAAGGATAAATATTTTCTGAATTCTTGTTTATTTTGTTACATTGGTTGGCGATATGCGATTTACTTGTCTATTATCAGATGATTGTTGTTGTTATTGGTGGTGATCATGTTTGTGGTTGGTAGTTTTTTTTTTTTTTTTTTTTCTAGTGTTGATATGTATCGTTGTATTAGGGTTCGTATAATTTTTCGACTAGTTTCTGTTTCCTGTGTTTTTGGTTTTGGTAGAATAGTTTAAGAGCGTTTTTTTTTACATTGGTATCATTCTTTTCTTATTTTTATGTTACTTTCGGCTCCAGGAAGGTTTATAGTCTTGGAAATACTTGTAACAGCTAAGTATTGAAGTTATATTATATAAAAGGCTGAATTAGATAGATAGCTAACATTATAGTGTAATGACTCAACCTACAAATCCACGTCCCTATCAGTCAAACCAATTAGGTGACCGTCCAAGCTGACTTGAACTTCGGCATTGCCTTTACATTCGTCTTGGAAGACGCACACGTATTTTTCAGGGTATTTTAAGGAAAACAAAGTGCGTTTTGTATGCCGGAACGTACAGTAATTATTGTGCACATTGAGGACATTAAATGTGCTCTGTTAAATTATAATGGTTATTTTGTAACTGTGGACACTGCTGTAGTTGGGTTAGCGTTGGGTTTAAATTGGTTGTCTTTTTATGAACAGAGGTTTTAAAGTTTTCATTATCCAAATAAGTACGCCAAAAAAAAAAATGATCATTCTGAATTTTATTTTGTGAAATTATGGAGTCAGTTATTTTAGAAGGTTGTGTTCAAGTTTTAACTTCATCTGTCATTTTCCGTTAAAATAGCGGCTGTGAACCGTAAATTTAGTGTATTTTTTCTTTTGTTTTCTTGTTTGTTTTTATTTTGTTTATTAACCTATATTTTCTTAACTATAATTATAAACTATAATTTGGGGAAGTGAACATTTCACTGAAATAAGTTACAACATTGCAAATTTTCATGTGAAAATGAGAACTTTAAACAAAATGGTTACAATACTTAAAAAGAAAGAAGGCGTCAGATAAAACAGTCGTCAGGAGAATATCGATTAGAAAACATAGTTAAAGAACTACGTAAAAATGATATTATTATAATTAAACTCGCCGAGAAAAAAAGAAGCACTCTCTCTACGAACCAAAATTTACTGACCTTCAGTTTGCTTATCGCTTTGTTTACAGTCCTCCCGTTTTTTTGCACAGGAGTAGAGGTTTATTACTTGTTTCCTGTTTAGAATTGTGTTTCCGGTTGCTTCTAAAGTTTTTTCATTCTCTTTCACTCTCAGTAGCCTCTTGCGTCTTAGTGACATTATCCCCTTGCTTGGGGGTGAATTGATTAAAAAAAAGAATTTAAAAACTATATTACTCAGAGATCGAACTCTTAACTGGAAAGCAGATATGTTTTAACCTACATTTTAATCTTCTTGGCTACGTCAACAGGGACATGGTTCAGTTCACTACCTGAATAAAATAATGTTTAACTAAAAAAAAAGTATGGTTCAGTAGGAGAAACGGACAAGTGACACAAACGTTGATATACTACTAAGTATGAATTGATAGGAGTTATCTCTCTTGAGTCTGGCAAACTGAATGTGAACAACCTAGCTCCAAGGATTGAATAATGGGTTCTGTTTAAAATTAAAGAAATGTTATAAAGTACGAAGACAGTCGCCTGAAGATGACCGGATGGTACAACGGCCGAAACGTAGTGAGCATAACAATTAAAATGGGTCTGCTGATCCGGATAGTGAAATATATAATAATGACGATTCCTCAGTCCAAAGTACCACTTCTTTTGGAAGAGACTCCGGGGGGGATGCTCATTTCATCTTGCCTCTATATCCTCAGAATCTTTTTAATTTCTTCTCTTACGATCATATCACACCTGTCATTCAGTAACCCTCTATATTTAGTGTCTCTCGAGCCTTGTATTGGCAGGAAAAGTTTCATAGATTCCGACAAGAATAAAGAGGTATAGAAAATATGTTTATATATTTTAAGAAAGAATTTTTTTTTAAAAAGAGTTAATGTTTTGAAGTTATTTCAATTCCGTCGTCATCGATCTCATTGGGTTGAAAGAAAGAAAGAAAGAAAGAAAGAAAGAAAGAAAGAAAGAATCAGACTAAGAAAGAAAGAAAGAAAGAAAGAAAGAAAGAAAGAAAGAAAGAAAGAAAGAAAGAAAGAAAGAAAGAAAGAAAGAAATTCTGTTATTTGATTGGATAGTAGTTTAGAGACGTCACCATTACATGAACTATCATTTCCGCTCTGTTTCTTTTGGGCTGTCTCTTTAAAAAAAAAATCCAATAAGTTTTTTTTTATTTTTTATGTAGAACTCGGTCAGTTCCTAGATGGCTTCACCTTGTTGGGGAAGAAGGCGTCCTATATGACTCAACACATTATAAATTTGGTCCGCTTCTTTTGCAACAGATTTCTTTCTTCTTTTTTTTCACGGTGAATTTATTTTAAAATTATTGAATGCTGTATCGGCAGACAATCATTCCCGATTGAAAAGAGAGTCAAATACAAAGTGCACATGTCCTCTTTTCCGACCACTTAGGGACAAAAGCATCATTATTAACGTTCCGCTATCTTAATTTATTTTTTCATCTCTTAAGAATAGAATAAAAAACAAATAAAGAATATGTATTACCCATCTTCACTAAAAAGAAGGATTTCTAGCAAACGAGTAAAGGGTTTGTTTTTTTTTTCAGATTAAGCCAATTCCAAATACTTGATTCCGTCTCTTTTCATTTTCTTTCACTTCTTTTTACCTTTCATCTTGCTCCTTAGAGTCATCCATTTGTTTTCTACCCTCTCTTTACTATCATTCTGCCTTCATCTTTTCTTTATCTCTCTCTCTATTTTCTCTTCTTTTCTTCTTCTTCTTCTCTTCTTTTCTTCTTCTTCTTCTCTTCTTTTCTTCTTCTTCTTCTCTTCTTTTCTTCTTCTCTTCTTTTCTTCTTCTTCTTCTCTTCTTCTTCTTCTCTTCTTTTCTTCTTCTCTTCTTTTCTTCTTCTTCTCTTCACTTGTTTTGCTTCCTTTCTTCCTCTTTACCTCCCTTGTGTTCTCTTTTTTTCTCTCACCTTTCCTCATGCACTCTTTCTCTCACCTTTTCTCTTGTTCATTTTGTCTCTTCCTCTCCGTTTGTTTCTCCTCTTGCTCTCCTTATCTTTCTCCTTCTCTCTCTCTCTCTCTCCCTCTCTCTGCTGTCTTCTCGGTCTCCCCTCTATCTGTTTCGCCACTCTCTCCATCTCTCTCTGTCTCCAATTCTCTTTCTCCCTCTTTCTGTTCGCTCTCTATCTCACTCTCTTTCTCTCACTGCTTCTTTTTTTGTTGTTCTTTTCATGTTTTACTTACTATTTATCTTGTATTTTTCGAACATTTCATCTTCTTTTACCAACTGGTATAGTTGTTTCACACAAACAAAATATAACAAATCTATTAATATTCTATTAATATATAACAAATCTATTAAAATATATTAAAATCTATTAAAATATAACAAGTCTATTAATATTCTGTTGCTATTTCCATGGCAAATGTTCAGAGGTGATACATTCCTTAATTCTTACAGTTCAGGACCCCATAATATCACATACGCAGGATTGAAGTCCTTCTCTAATTCCCTTTGTAAGGAAAATAAGTCACTATCTAAATCTTTTTGATATTTTCGAAATAAAAACAATTGCGAAATGACTTAAATATGGACGTCATCACTTTATGATACGGATCTATTTTTAGGTTGGCTCACAATCAAGTCCCATTTAGGCATTGCACTGTGGTGTAGTGGTTCGCGAGTTTATATCGCTAGATCATTTACGACCGAATTGTGTGTTCGATACTCAATGCGTGCTCCTTTCTTTCGGCCTTGTGCTACATCTAAGCTATGCTTAGCAAATTACTCTAAGTAGATTCCGTTTTTGGAAACCACTTTTAATTACCAATATATCATCATAACTACTAAGCCTGTGTGGCAGTTACGAATAAATTTCGAGTATACTTTCACACCTTACTGTTTAACAGCAGTGGCAGCGTACACAGGGAGTTGGAAGAAAAATATGTTTCTCTCATTCAGACAACTGAATGTCGCATGCAGAAAGAATATCTCAGAAGTACATTTTAGAATTTCGTCTGTTTTACCCAACCGGCCATATTAACCTGATTTTGCACAAAAAGGGAAATTATTTATGGCTCAACCTAATAAATAAAAAGGGAAATTATTTATGGCTCAACCTAATAAACAAAAAGGGAAAATATTTCTGATTCAACCTAATAAAATAAAAGGCAAATTATTTATGATTCAACCTAATAAACATAATGGGAAATTATTTATGACTCAACCAACTAAATAAAAAAGGAAATTATTTATGACTCAATCAATTAAACAAAAAGCGAAATTATTTATGACTTAACCTAACAAACAAAAAGGGAGATGTTGATTCAACCTAATAAACAAAATGGGAAATTATTTATTATTCAACATAATAGACAAAATTGAACATTATTCATTGCTCATCCTATTAAACAAAAACGTAAATTATTTATGAGTCAACCTAATAAACAAAGAGGTAAATTATTAATTACGCAACTTAATATATTTCTGTAATTAATGTCTAAAAAACCAAATGCCATATTTACAATTTCAGTTTATTACTTCATTATTTTCCCATCGGTAAGAAAGGAGTTCCACTCAGATAGCCACTACTTCGTGGAACAGACTCCCAAGAGGATGCTTTCGCAATCCCTAAAACCTGAACCTCTTCAAGTTTAGGATCAACCGTCATCTATCCTGTATGTCTTCATGCGTTTCTGTCTTCTGGCAGAGTCCGACTGTGTTGTGGTCTTTGTCTGCGGACAGAGTCGCAGCTAAGGAAAGTAATACTTTGAGGTGCCCGACCCTGAGGGGGAGCTGCCTAAGGCTGCATCCTCTCTTTGCACTAAAGACGGAGATCGGTGCTCGCTACCGAGTCCAGCACAACTGATGGTTGCGGGGACTGGGGAATTTGTGTACGGGCTCGGGTCCCCCACATAAAAATTGACCTTGTGTCACATCTCGTCTCATTGGAGAGACTGGGGCAAATGAAATATTCTCATGATCTACACTTACGTCCACCTTTTTTTTAATTTTCTTTCTGTTAAATTATTAGGCCAGAAAAAAACATTTAAATTTGTTTTCCTCGGTTTCTTTCTCTCTCTTTTTCTCCCCTCTCTCTTTCTCTCTCGCTTTCTCCCCTCTCTTTTTCTCTCTCTCTCTTTTCTCCCCTCTCTCTTTCTCTTTTCTCTCTTTAATATTTTGCTTATTATCTTTTCTTTTTTTCTCCTATATTTCCTTGAAATTTATGAACGAAACTGATTTCTCCTTCTATAAGAAATAATTTTTGACTAAATTAAATATGAAACATAAATATAGCTATTTGCAGACCTACATAGAGAGATTTTTAAAATACAATAAAAAATTTTCAATAAATTCCATTTTTATTTTTGTTTACGGACAAGTAAAGGTACCAATCTTTCGGGAAATTAAATCCTCTGCAATATTTAGAAATAGAATCCATCCGGCAAGCCGACACATACGGCTCTGGAAGGAAAAAGAAAGACAAAAATATTTGACTAAATAATGAAGTACTAACCTGAAATTATAAATTTCCACGATCATATTCAGGGGTAAATTACAAAGACAATCTTATTGTAACTGCGATAATTTGACAGCAGAAAAAAGGGTGGCATTGTTGCTACGTTAATGGATGACGCCCCTGATTTATCAACAGGGCAAAAGTAACCAGCTGAAATTAGGAGGGGAAAGGAGAGTCTTGAAGTTGACCCATGATCTGGACGTCCACTGAGGAAAACATTGATCGTGTTTACCACATGGCGATGGATAACAGGCGCTTGAAATGATTAGCATATCTCGCTAGAGAGTTTAAAATATTCTGCGCAATCATCTTGGGATGACGAAGGTTTCAGCTCGGTGAGTTCCCCGTTTTCTGAAACCTGGTAAAAAGCGCACATCACTGATCACATCACGGGGAAATCTGACATTGTTTGAAGCAGATCCAGCTGGTTTCATTGAACGTTTCCATACCAAGGATGTGAGTTAAGTTCATTACTTTGAGCCAGAGACAAAGAGACAATCCCTAAAGTGGAAACACCCCTAATCACTTGCTCTAAAGAAGGCCAATCTCATTTTATTTTCAGGGAAGGTGATCGCATTTTTTGGGTGAATGCAAAAGGTATTGTATTTATTGACTATCTTCAAAAGGATCACACCATCAATGGAGAGGCGTATGCCAACTTGCTGAGGCAGTTACAAAAGGCTATCAAGACCAAACTCACAGGCAAACTAACGAAAGGGGTATTGTTTCATCATGACAATACTCCAGCACACAAGATCTTGGTTTCCATAACTGCTGTAGACGACTGTGGCTTTGAACTGGTTGATCACCCCCACCCAATTCTCTTGATTTGACTATCATCTGTTTCCCAACAAGAAAAAACACTTGACTGGGAGCCTGTATGGCAGAGATGATGACGTCATATCTGCTGTTCATGACCTTTTGACCAACAGGATGAACAGTCTTCATTGAACCATCAAATGTCAATTTATCTGCAAAGAAACAATTAATACATGCAAGATTTCAAAGCTCTAGCATCACTCCTCCATAGTCAGCCTATGGACTTTTCAATCGCTCCTCGTATACGTATATATATATATATATATATATATATATATATATATATATATATATAGATAGATAGATAGATAGATAGATAGATAGATAATATTAGTGGTAAATATACACATACATATGCAATCATATATCTAAAATATATCAATATATATACATATATACATACACATACATAAATATATGTATAAAAAATAATTCCAAGAGGATAGAATCCAGGTAGAACTCAATGTCCAGGACAGAGTAAGGATATAATAAAAAGGCTTAAACACTAATATTTCCATGGAATATTAGTGTTTAAGACTTCTCATTATATATATATATATAAATATATATATATATGTGTGTGTGTGTGTGTGTGTGTGTGTGTGTGTGTGTGTGTGTGTAAGCAAATATGTGGATCTATCCGACGGTATGATGAAAAATATGGAAAAGACAAAGCAAAATCCGAATATGCAAGTTTACTGTTTTAATTTTGTTTTACTGTCGACGTGAAGATTTTTAAATATATCCATAATAAAAACCTTAGACGGCTTCTTTAACATCTCCCCTTTCCTGGCAAGATTAATGCTTGACAAACGTACTTATAAGCTTTAGATTCAAATAGAATTCCTCTTTTTCATTTAAGATAAAGTCTCTATCTTGGGAGTGCGTTTTTCGCAGCAGCGCCCACGTGACGCCAACGTGACCGAATCCAAAAAAGGGAACACTGACTTTAAAATTTCAGTTTTTCTCTTTCTGACTAGTCTTGTGTCTATCGTCTCTTCATGTTGACTTAAATATAAACATGTTTCCAATAACCATGTCCTGAAGATGGTCTACTAGACCGAAACGTCTGACGTCGACAGTAAAACAAAATTAAAACAGTAAACTTGCATATTCGGATTTTGCTTTGTCTTTTCCATATTTATCATATATATATATATATATTATGAAATATACAAAGTCCGACAATTATTTAAAGACATTTTTATGTTTAACATTCTTTTTTATAAATACAAGTATTTAAGTAAATGCTCTGTTTATAATAAACGGTATTATAACATTTACCGGCCTTAATGTCTGAGAAATTTTCATAGAAAATATTCGTCCTCCGACAGGATTCGAACCTGTATCCTATATGGAACCGTCATATAGCCTGACGTGCCTTAACCGTTTCGGCCACTGAGGATCGTTTGGTTGGCAAGGTCGAATTTACTGCTTATAAACTTCAATCTTCCATGAATCTCTCACGTACATTCATAACTGCTCATGGCGTAACAAATTTAAACAAATGACGTCACACATTATGAAATGGAAAAAGTCCGACAATTATTTAAAGACATTTTTATGTTAAACATAAAAATTTCTTCCCGCCCGGTAAATGTTATTTAATACTGTTTATTATAAACAGAACATTTACTTAAATACTTGTATCTATAAAAAAGAATGTTAAACATAAAAATGTCTTTATATATATATATATATATACTTTTTGTATATATATATATACTTTTTATGTCTTTATATATATATATATATATATATATACTTTTTGTCTGTAATGTCTGTAACATTTTACAATACTAGAATTATCCACCTTGCACTTGCAACGCCAGGTGCCTTTGTTAACACAATAGCGAATTGTTGAAACATGCCGAATTGTTGAAACATGGGGTTAGAAAGGCCGACTCCATGAAAATACAATACTACAATAATAATTCGAAAAGAAGATGCACATTTGAAAAATTTCCAATAATATTAAGGACTCGACAAAATATTCTGTTCTTTTCTCAGCTTCGCTTTTGTACAATTAATTTGATCCGACTGGATGGAGATAAAATAGACGATGGTTTTTCTATTACTATTAAGTAATGAACTAACTCCCAAATTACTACATGGGAATATAATTGAAAAACTATATATATATATATATATATATATTTAAAGTGTCACGTGTGAAATACATTCTATCATAATAATAGTAAGGACTCAAAACGAGTTGTTATTTTTCAACAAAGATAAACCAAGATTAATATAAGAATTTAGTGGCCAGAAAATTAGGGATCGGTTTTCTATTATTAAGTAACTAAATTAATTATTATGTATCCGTGTATCATGCGATCCTTGAAGACTTCATTTTGAAGTTAATTTGACTACAGTAAATGGATATACAGAGCCAGCAGTACTTATGCTAATTTGATTTCTCGTGCATGACGCGACCCCCTTAAAATTAGCTTCAAAATTAGGTCATCAGAAGTCGCATGAAATTGGAAAAATATATTTAAAGACTCATTTGTGAAAACCTTCTAATAATAGAAAAGACTTTAAAAAATATGCCATCATTTTTACACACGTCTAATATTCTATGTACGCACGTGTGTCTGTGTTTGTATATGCGTGAATGGAGGACAGATATCCCAGGATATATATCTACATATATGAAGATATAAATACGATTGTGCATCTGCGTCCGTGTGCGTGATCTTATTTCTTAAATTATCTCACTGGCCTGCATGGTATTATCTACAAGTCACTGAATCCCGCCCTAACATCCCCCCCTCTCCCCCCTCTCTCTCTCTCTCTCTCTCTCTCTCTCTCTCTCTCTCTCTCTCTCTCCCCGCCTTAATTAAGTTCCTTGACTTTAACTTGCATTATTGCCTCCTGCTTTGTCTTTCGTTTACATTATTTGGTTAGATAATCAATAATTCGATTAGATTAACCGATATCGAAAACCTGGGAAGCGTTTTGTTTATTAAGATGCTATCTAGGTCTTTGCGTTCTAAATATCGATGAGCCTGGAGTGACCAATCCCAAAAGTTCCGACTTTCATTCATTCCCACACTCGCATGGAGATAGACTTCGGGTTGTGCCTTCATAAACGCCATTGTAATAATAATAATAATAATTATTATTATTATTATTATTATTATTATTATCGATATCATTCTCATCCTTATTATCCTTCAATATTATTCAATGAATTTCTTAAACTATGATTTCGGACGCTTTGTTTTCCGGCCTTCTTCACGTGTATTTTTGAACCGAAGTGTAGAGTTTTCTCATATCAATAATTAGAATTTAGGTCTTAAAAAGAAAACAATCCTTCATCTGACCCTATGGTAATGGTAACAATACTATTACCCGTTTCCTTATAAATAAACATTTGGTGTTAACTGATCAAGCAGTCAGTACTACTTTATAAAATCTTTCATTTAAAACAATTTTTCAGAAAAATAGGTTCCAGTAGCTCTTATCACTTTTTCCAGTATTGGTGGTAATTTCCTTCCTAACCTTTTGTTTGAGGTAGTGTGGAATGTCGAGTTACATGTGGCATCCATTTCATCCATTTCTTCGAGTGATGCAGTTTACTTTATTTATTCTTTATAGTTCTTTGTTTTTTTATTCTGTAGCGCCAGTTCACAAGTTTCAAAGACCGTTTGCTTTCCAACCATGAGCCCCAGGTTCGAATCTCATCATGGCCGATTAATCAGGAAGGTGACTTCTGATGTTATCATGCGGCATTTTGGAAAGTCCCTGAAAACTATACCACGGATTAACCCAAGTCTTGCGAGTGAAATTGGGTAGAGTGAAATTGGAACTATTTAGTATCCGCCGATGGTTGTGCACACAAGTCATCGTGACCGAGCGTTTGAGCGTACTGGCTTTGTTCAGACTGCTGATCACGCCAGATAATGTCCTCTTTCCCAGAAACTGGAACTAAGGTCCGCTCAGCAGAGTCTGAGCAGGGATTGGCTGGCCACCTTAGTAGACAGGAATAACCGAATACGAGCTGTGAGCCACCATTTAGGAAATAACAACTGGAAACACCAGCTGGGGGCGCACGTCGCTTTATTTTTTTATTCGATATGGCGTTATCTAACAACAATCAAGAGATAAATATTTTTTCTTAGTTTTCCCCTGGCGGAAAGTCAAGGGGAGATCATTTTTATTTTATTCAATTTTTATTTTATTTTCTTTATCCTCCACATCACATCCCCGACCAATTAGCGAAGCAACATAGGGTAGTATGTAGATATACTAGTTTCTTCTTTCTTATTTAGTCATTTCAACCCAAGCCAGGCTATAATGTCACGAGTACGCCAGGGGTGACAGAGTGTTTAAGTGAAAGAGAAGATTGAGAATAGAAACAATAGAGGAATTGAGGAAAGGGTAAAATATGAAAGAGGTTCAAGAAGACAGAAGATGGTGATTGAGGTCGCATTTAAATTTTTGAAGATTGTAGTTGTCTGAGAAGCAAGGAAATGGTAGGGAATTCCAAAGATAGGAAGTACAAGAGTAGAAGTGGCTTTTGAATTTAGCTATTTCAACAGTAAAACGGTGGGACCTAAATGCCAATCTAGTAGCATGCTTGAATTCATCTCCTATTCGGTGCATCATGGAAAAAAGCTCGCCAGAGCAATTGCCATGAAAATATTTGTAAAAAAAGATAAAAAGAAGTCACGTGACGTCGGTGAGAAAGGATCGATTACGCTAAATATCCTTTTTGGGATTTTGTTAAGAATCTCAAGATGTACAGCAGGAGCACCAAACCAATTATGTCAACAGTATCTATTGCACAGACAAATGGTAGTTTTGTAAATGTGCAAGGTGGATTCTGACGGGAAAAGATTTTCTGGCACGTCACAGTGACCCAAATTTCCTTGCACTAGATGCAGCTATTGATTCGATATCTTCGCTCCATTTCATGTCAGTGTAAAATGTGAGGCCAAGAAGACGTAGTGTGTTGCTCTCCTGGAATTTAGCGTCAGACATGCTGATGGCAGACAGAAAAGGTTCTCTGTGATGGTTAATTGAAATCAGTTTTATTTTGGAGTCGCTAAAATTAAGAAGCCATTTCTTGCCATAGTTAACTATTGATTGGAGGTCCTTTTCAAGAGCAGCTGTCAGGTTTATTCTGTCAGGTTTATTCTGTCAGATCTGAGGGTTTACTGCTGGGACAGGAGTAAATGGTAGTGTCATCCGCATAAATGCCCAGTTGGGAACTGACGACATCGGAGAGAATATCAGAAACAGCGTAGGACCCAGGATAGAGCCTTTTTGCACTATTGATGAGTTTTTTATACTTTACAATTTTCTGAGATAATAAAAGTTATTATTCTTTGGAAAACGTAGCCGTCTACACGCATGTCTGACTGTTTTTATATACAAGGTGTCCCAAATAATGTACTCACTTTTTGATTTCGCCGTCAATTTGAATATTTATGCATTTAATTTCATTTAATATTTAATTTACACAGTTAGTATTTTTAGTAAGTCAATAAACATTAATATTTTTTTTAATTTTAACTATTAATCTTCTTTGCAAATTAATATACACTCTATATTTATTGTTATTTAAAGAGGGGGTACATCTTTGGGAGGCAACCTGCAGATTGTCATTCATTTGTGTCAGGCGTGGATGTATCAGTTGTGGCGTTGTTATCGTCGATTCTCTTACTCTGTGTTTTAGTTGATGTGTGTTTAAGGCTTTACAGTTTTTAACCGATTAATGGATACTGTTTCTTTGTTACCTGATGATATAATGAAGAATCGTTCGTATATTTAAATCATTAATGTAGTCCAGAGTAAAGAAACTCAAGATAACTCCATATTTTTTTAGTTTTCCTAAAGACAAGTACAGGTAATTGGGCTTTTATTTTATTTTTATAAAGTAAACTAAAACCGGCCTTGCCAATTTTGACTTATGAGAAAAAAAAAGTATACAACAAAATTTAACATACCGTTAGTCTTCAAAGTAATCCCCATTAGCATACAGAACCTTTTGCCTACAGCTGCGCAATGTTCTGGTGTTAAAAATCAAGTCGTCTTATGGTTTGAAGCACAGGGTCCCGTGGTGACAACCAATGTCTGGCACGGTTGGGAGTGTCATACAGGACACATTTTTCGTCACTGGTGAGCACTTTATCAAATATAAGTACGTTGTTGTGCAAAAGAGGACAACAGCCAAACAGTCGGACTTCACCTGCACCGCATAGAGAAACCGTACAAGTGAAGCAAGAGGGAAACAACGAGAAACAGGTGGTTACTTATTGCTGCTTTTTGGGGCTTCCGACAGAGCGCGGGGTACCCACTTGCTTAACTTGTACGCCTTCTCTATGCGGCGCAGGTGAAGTCTGATTGCTTCATAAAAAAAAACAACCTGGAAGCGTTCGGCAAGTTCACCGCAAATTTGGCTGTTGTTCTCCCCCATGGTTAACTTCATGACATCCTCATCCAGGACCTGTGGCTGGAGACTACGGAGTTAATCACAAAGGAATAGATCTCCCGACCTGCACTTCTGGAACCAAGCATTGTCCTAAACCAATCATAAAGCAGTCAAGCCCGAACGAGCTACTTCGACACTGCTATGTTTCCTCTCGACCTATAACTGATGTGTGTGCGCAACGCACCTGCATTGGCCAAGAGCAATGCCTCCACATCCATTCTTTTCCCGCCACGTGACGCACTCATTACCATATCAGTGATCAGTTCTTCCCATCAATTATGCGCCATGCGTGATACACGCTTAGGTGATCATGTATCTGACGAGGCAGATTTTTTTGGTTGCCATTTCTTTCTGCAGTAGACCAGTTGCCATCCAAGGCTATAGAATACAGTCTGTCCTGCTATTTACCCATAGCTGGGGGGGAAAGAAGAGGATTCATACCTTTCCCAATTACGTAAGTGAATGTAAAGGATTCGACTGGAATTCGAACTCGGCTGTCCGATTCCTCAATCCGAGCCACTATCCATTACTACACATAACTTTAAACAAACGTGATGGACTTTTTTTTTAGCTACTTTCTATTTAATTTTATTTATCCCCACAAGCTCCCTGTGTTCTTGTTGGGGATATTCTAGCTAACCATTTTTAAGGATGGTCTATAATTCCAAACCTGTTAGTCTTTTGTTTCCAATGACGCCCCCCCACTGAATCAGAAGATTTTTTTGGTATCCAGATTCCGTACTGGGGTGTTTTTTTCTCTCGCTAGATGTTCTAGGCAGCTTTCGATGTTGATATTACTGAAAGTCTTGCCTGAAGCAGTATACACTGATTTCGATTACGTTGTATTTGTCAGGCTTTCAGCTAAGAGACAGAAAAGTGGTGGTGTTCCTCTTGTTCTTGATGGGTAGATTTTGTTCCAGTCGCAAACTATTTCACCCCAATTTCCTATACAGATAAAATGTATTGCTAATAATTTTTCTATAAATAGGTAATAATGGCAATTTTAATATAAATATGTATGTTGGTAATTTTTTATATAAAATGTATTGCTGGTATTTCTACTATAAAATGTATTTTTATACTTTCATAATGTTTTTTTTTTTTGAGGGTTCACTATTTTCCCATAGCTGGGACCCTAGCAGTTGCTAACACCCGGGTCAAGGTAGACCTGGAAACAGCAATTAAGACCAATTTCCCGATCAGAGGACTTGCTGCTGGATATAGTTTATCGTCATACCCAGGACTAATCATTGCTTAGAAAAACTTCTTATGCTTTGTAGCTCTTAGTAATGGTTCTTTCTCATTTCACCGCAAGCAAGGCGATAAAGTCACTAAGACGAAAGGATTTACGGAGTGCGAAAGTAAATGAGAAAGCATTATCGAGGAGAAAGGGCAAGAAAAGATGCGGATTCAAGGAAACAAAAGATGGCCAGTGACGTTGCATTTACATTTTTGAAGATTGTAATTGACAAGAAAGCAAGAACCTGACACTCCCTGTTCTGTCAACCATTTACATAAGCTCGTCTGGCTTAGTACCTCCTTTTTGCTTTCGATATGTCCTGTCAGTGTTCATTTCTCGAAGTCTTCCTTCCTCATCATTTGTCGCAGGCCATTTCAGCAGTCACTTTCTGATTTTAAATCCTTTTTGTTTCCATTTTTCCTTAAAACATCCTCGGTGCTCTCTCTCTCTCTCTCTCTCTCTCTCTCTCTCTCTCTCTCTCTCCGTGGTATTCTCATTATCCTTCTGTAGAACCACATTGCCATTGTCTCAAATCTTCTCTTCACGTGTGAAGAAATTGTCCAACATTCACTGCCATATAGGCGAACTGATATGACATAGCCGCCGATGTGTTCTCATAAGCTCGTTATTTACACAGGCATCATTGTGTTCATTTGTCAGTGTCGCGTGTTTGCCATACACGCATTTCCCGGCCCGTAGCGTGTATAGGGGGACTCAACTTCTTCGTCACTATCGTTGCGTGAGATAGAAGGGCGCTAACAAAGTGACGCTGGGGTATAAATATACGAAGCCCGATACACCCATCCTGACGCCAAGCTTAATAAGCATATATAAATATTTCTATGGAAGGGGCCACGAGATACAACCATACAATAAATAGATTTACCAAAGCAATTGAGACAAAATGTAATGCGTAACTTTTTAAATACATACTGAGAGTAGCGAAGTATACACGATGATGAATTCGACACTTCAGGTGTTAAAACAATTATTATTATTATTATTTTTATTTCCTTTGATATCTGGCGTTTACACATTTCTTTCCGGGTCCCGCCCAGGAACCTAAGGTTAGAAATGGCATCATGACACTTTACACTGCAAAGAAAAAAATAAGAAATTACATAGATAAAGCCCTTCGTAAAGTGTGGGCTGTACTTGTCAGAACAATATTTTGTATCTCTTTGAGGCATGGACTTCCAGGGATACCTTCAATTAGTCTACTGGAATCTTTTCCAACCAGTCCAAGGGCTCCAACTAGAACAGGGATTGTTGATGTTCCCATGTGCCACATTTTTGAGATTTCTATTTCAAGGTATTTTGACAGTTTTTCGAATATCTTCAAAGATACATTGCAGTCTGCAGGGACTGCCATATCAATAAGGAGGCACTTATTTTGTTTGTGGTCTTTAATAACAATGTCTGGGCGGTTGGCTTTGATTGTTCTGTCAGTGTGTATTGTGTAGTCCCATAGAATTGTAACAGGTCCTATCTCCGTAACCGGGTCTGGGTGGTGTTCGTACCAGTTTCTTTCAGTTTCCTTCCCGTAGGAGTTGCAAATTTTCCAGTGCCGATATTGGCCCACTCTGTCATGTTATTATTATTATTATTATTATTATTATTATTATTATTATTATTATTATTATTATTATACAAAATTATTGTCGTTATTCAATATTTTTCAACACTTAAGGTTTAAAAGAAGAGCGGGATTCAAGAAAACTATGCAAGTGAAACGTGCGTAATATGTATCAATGATATAAGACGATAAACTGCATTCGACATCAAGTCCTTTAATCAGGAGGTTTTGAGGACCATGGAACCACCTCTTAATTGCTGGTGAAAATTTCCGTGATTCCCTTGTTATGCCTCAATTTTGAAAGATATACATTTCTGTCATGCATAAAAGACCAAATATCGAGCTGGGTGGTAGCACCTTTCAGGGTCCCAGCTATGGGCAAATAGTTAACTCCCACCACCACCAAAAAAAGGGGTCAAAACACTATAAGAGTGTAAAAATAGGTTTTAATACCAGAAATACTTTTTTGAAAAAATTATTACCAGCAGTACATTGATTATTCCCCCATAGCTGAACACTTTAATCAACCGGGACACTCGTTAGACAACTGTAAATGTTTATTGATAGATTCTGATTTCAGTTCCACATACACACGCAGAAAAAAAAGAAAAATACTGGATTTTAAAATTAAATACATATAAACTAGGGTTAAATAAAGACTTGGGTATTTTAAATCTTTCTAAATATTTTAATACTTAAACATTTTTTTAGATATAGCTAAAAAAATTTTTTACACAACATCTAAAAATATTATTACACTTAGATTGACGTTAAAAATATTCGAACACAGTTGCATACCATATCACGTGACATTCGCGTCTCGCGACGGACGCTACTTGAAAACAAACCTCTAGAACCAGTTATTTCTGAAGAAATATCGAGGTCGATCTGAAATATCAAATTACATATACATAAAAAATATAAATAAATACTTTCATAAAATCATTATTTTTTAATTTATAACGTTTTAATTGTTTTATATATATATATATATATATATATATATATATATATATATATATAGATTGATAGACTATGATTCATGATTGTATTCCTTACAATACTTATTTACTGTTTGCTCTCGTGCGCATGCGCGCGCGCATTTTTCGGTTTCTTTTTACTAACGCTGAACCTCACCGCGTTTCTTTTTTATATTTACTAAAAAGTTCTCGGCCTATGGAATCGCTCCTACTGATAACATTCCTCATACGATCTTTTCAACTACGAGGCCTTATTGAATATTGTTGCACAGTTTTTATGGTATTCATATCTTATACGCAAGAAAAGTTATTAAAAAAACTCAGTTGCACAGACTTTATAGACACGCTTTATTTGTTTTCCTTTTCTTTTCTTGTTTTTCTTCCTATTCGTTTCTCGTCTTTTTGTCGGTTTGTTTTTCTTGCCTAAACTTGAACAGAAGCAATAATTAAGAAGCAAATACCTCTTCAGGCTTAAGAAAACGACGCTATTTAATTATACTCTTTGACTTCCTTTAATCGAGTTTCCTTCCGTTGCTTATGGCGATTGGATCGGTAAAACATGCAGAAAACATTTGATTTTAGCTTGGCCATCTCCAAGTCAAAAAGGTGAAACGTACCGCTTTATACCGACTGAAAAACTACAACTTAAACTTACGATGGCGGAATAAAACAATTATCTGTTTTTACGCAAGAATATAGAGCCGGTTTTGTCCAAATAATTTTCTGTTTTTTTTTTTTTTTACCCTGGCTGTTTCCTTCGGGGTCTATTTCTACCGATTGCTTCCAATCGTGTTATCATTCTGAAAGGGCTGATTTGATTTCTGTTTTATTTTGCCGTCATCCGGTTCGGCTTCTTTGGAAAATTTAATTCATTTCTATTGATTTATTTCTTCTAGATATTTTTGGAAATTTTCTCCTTTCAGTGATGAACTGAATTTTAATATTTAAAATTTCTCACGCATTTATTTCTGAATGCCGTATATAATTTGTGTTGCTGCCGTCATTATTATTATTATTATTATTATTATTATTATTATTATTATTATTATTATTATTATTATTGCTGTTGTTATTGTTGTTGTTGTTGAGCGGGAGAGTAGCACGCCAACAAAGTGACGCCGGAGTACGAATGTAAGACCCTATATACTTATCATGACAGCAAGTCTGATAAGAGTATACCAGGCACATTCATCAGAGCGAATTATTATTATTATTGTTATTTCTGTTTTCATATTCGGATTATTATAGTCATCATTATCTGACCCTGACGGGCCACGAGGAAGTACTAAGGAAAATAGGAACTAAAAGTACATTTATAATTACAATCTGTGTATCTGCGAAACTTGAAACCGGATAGAAATAGGAGTAGATAGGGTCACCTACCATTCGGTTTGCACTACTACTTGGTCATTTGAACAGGAGGGGGGGTTCCCTAGGTTCCCGTTTAAGATTGGGTTTTCATTGCCTTTCACTCCCTTGCGTCTTAGTGAAATTATCGCCTTGCTCGGTGTGAAACAGAAGATGTATTTTGAACTCCTCTTTAGCTACTGACAATTTTTGCCCTCTTTTCTGAAATATTGTGCACTTGGCAAAAACCTGTTCGCCTTTCATCGCCGACAACTCCTCGCTGGGCGCCGTGTTTTGTTAGGCGTTAACGATCTGTGTTGTTACTATCCTTCAGTATTCTGATGTTTTCCCTTTATTATCGTCGTTCTCATTCTCATTCTTATTCTCATTCTCATTCTTATTCTTATTCTTATTCTTGTTCTTACAGTCATTCTTTCATATTATCCTAATTCTTTTCTAATGATTCGTATTCTTTATTCCCTTTTCCTCTTCTTATTTGATCTTTTTAATTCTCATCCTCTTCTCATTTTCATCATTCTTATCTTATTATTGCTATTTTTATTCTCCTACTTTTGTATTATTATTCCTCCTTCTACGATCAACGGTCTTACCTTAGTGATTTTACTATTTTATTGTGATACCATGGACACACCCACGTAGAAAGAGAAGAGGTGGTTTCATCTCCTTCTCATGTGTTTCTGTTTGATAGACCGGCAAATTTCTAGTTCGGTCATCTAAGTGGCAAAGCGATTTTCGAAGATCAAGTGACAACAAAACAGAAAATAAGGTATACCCGGGTTCTGTTCTATGTTGTCATGTTTGAGATCGAGGAGAATTCTCGTTCGCCCTAGATGGGAGATGATCGTGTCCGTCGAGCGGTTCTTAAGCCTCCCTTTCGTATTGCTATCCCCCACTTCGGGATGAGTAGACGGGCGTACCGTTGGTAGGAAGGGAAGGTGGAAGCTGACATAGTAGAAGTTGTCCCAAGTATCACCTACCCACCCATTTGGTCGATCAGGCAAAGTCTTGAATAAAACTCCTACAAGGGAAACAGGGCTCGAGTTCTAAATTCTCGACGTGGTGTTTGTCTTTCATCTTTGCTACCTTGTGAGTATGTGGCACGACTTTCCTCAGCTTCCGGTGTACACTGCCGACACCGAGAATTGGAATGCAACTTGGGGTGATCATTGGAAAGCTTCGACGACGGCCGACATATGTTCACATTATTATTAATATTCATATTCTCTTCATTCTCATCTATTTCTTATTCCTATTCTTATTCTTCTCAATCTTGCCTTATTATTCCAAATTTTATTATCTTATGCTATCTTCTTCTTCTTCTTCTTCTTCTTCTTCTTCTTCTTCTTCTTCTTCTTCTTCTTCTTCTTCTTCTTCTTCTTCTTCTTCTACTTCCTCCTCCTCCTCTTATTATGTTCATAATTTGTTACGTTATTATTCCCGTTCATATTATCATATTTCTAATCGTATTCTTATTCCTATTCTTATTCTCATCATTTTTAGCTTGTTATTCTCATTCTTATTATCTTCGTTTTTATTATTATCCTATTCTTAATCCTGTTCTTATTTTCATCATCTTAGCATTGTCATTGTTATTTTCATGTTATTTTTATTCCCATTATTATTCGCATTATTCTTATCGTATAATTTCCATTCTTATTATCACCATACAATTTTTATCATTCTTATTTCTATTCATATTCCCATCATTTTCACCTTTCTATTCGTATTATTATCTTCATTATTCTTAACTCCTTATTATTGTTATCCTATCATTTTTTTCTTGAAGAGTACATTTGCCATTGGATCATTTCGCAGAGAAAATAAGATAATTTATCGTTAACCAGATAGATTATGAATTATTTAAACATATTACAGAAGATTCCATCTTTGAACAATGCCTGTTGCTGCCATTAGCCTCGGTCGTCTCTGCAAGCAACACAGAGTGAGAGAAAGTACACTGTGCTTGTTCCTCATCCAACCACCCATTCTTGTATCTGCTGGTGTCAAAACAAATCTCAACAAGAACAAAGAGGAATGGCAGATTTTGTTTTTGTTCTGCCTTAGAAAGAAATCAGAAAAGACAGAATTTTGAATTTGGTTTCGTAATTCTTTCTTTTTTTCATGTCGCTACCAACTGCATCTGATCGCTTTCAGAAATAATAATAATAATAATAATAATAATAATAATAATAATAATAATAATTGTGTATTTCTGTTCATGAACGAGTGTAGTGTGGGAGCATCATGGCCGAGTGTAGAGAAAATTGATTTTTAAGTTTGTAGAACAAGGCAGCCAGGGTAACTTGGGGGTCACAGCTAGAACACTCTCAATCAAAGACCATCTCGACGGACTAGGTTACCCGACCTAAAGATTGTTCTAACTCGGACCCCACCTGCAAGGTCATGCGCTGATTTTATCAAAACCTCTCTTTACATCACGCACATTCAGCTGTGATGATGATGATGACGATAATAATAATAATAATAATAATAATAATAATAATAATAATAATAATAATTTACTTTGAGTAAATACTATTTTTATGGAGTCGCAGAAGAATTTTTTTTTTTCAAGAATTCAAAATTGCTGAAGGTAGAGACAACATCAGACAACGAACAAACACAATTTCAGACATTAACCGTCATTAACAATCTAATCGTGTGGATACTCTCTCAGGAGGATCTATATAGACAGATTTCAGTGAAGATTCTACGCTGTACGTTTGTAACTTAAGATTACAAAAGTAATATTCTTTCGAGATACAGAAATAATCAATTGACGTCTACAAGTTTAATTGGGACTTATTTCATTAAAAATTTATATAAACTATCCGAAAGAAAATATTTTGCTGCAAAACTGCGAAAATAGTTTACTTTTAAGATCTTTTATACATCTTTCATTTGTTGCGATGTCCGTCTTCGATTGGATACCATTTTTAATTATTAGAATGATCGATACAAAATCTCCCCAAGATAAACAAAGTTACTAATGATTAATTACTGACCGTAACAAATATATCCAAACTTTATAGAACTTTTAACTTCATGGCTTTTGTACTGTCTTTTTCCTGTCTGTGCCAAGTCCTTTTTTGGATATAAGTAAGCTCTCCACAACTTCCACAAAGTAACTTTTAGCTTTCTCTAAGTAGCCGTTGGAATGTTACCGTTTCTCTTTGTATCTGTTCTACCATCCACAGACGTTTGAAAGACGCTTCAATCTATCGTGTGATTTTCTCGACAGAATCTATCATGCCTATTTAAAATGTCTGCCATTCACCCGTGCATCGAATATTGCTGCCACATCTAGTCTGCTGCTTCTTCTATATATATCTAGAGATTCTTGAAAAAATCCAAAATAAAATATGCAATATTATCGATCATGACCCGTCATCTCTGTTTCAGTTAATTTCCCATCACCGTAACGTAGCTTTCCTGCGCCGTTTCCATAAATATTTTCAGATAAATAATTTCAATTTTCTTTTCCTCTTTGGCACATCGACTTCACAAATTTAAGCGCAGTACTAGACTGGCAGTTAGGTCTCGTCATTTAACAATTGAAATTGTTAATTTTAACCGTAAGTTATATGCTAATAGCTTCTTCTCCCGCACTTCTAGCTTGTTTTCTGTCAACTACGATCTTCAAACATTTAAATGCAATGTCAATCTTCGACATCTGTCTCTTTGAATCCTGTTTTTTTATTGTCTTCTCTTTTTATTTCACTTTTACTTTCACTTTCACTTTCACTTTCTTGGAGTGAAAGGATAAAAAAGAAACTACTCGCTGTTTCTCTTGCCTTCCATATGTCATGTGACTTTAAAGTCTTCTTTTCTCATATTGTACCATATTTGTTGTCGTCTGTTACTACATTACCCAGATACTTAAACGTTTGTACTTGCTTGACTTAGACGTCCCCAATAACTAGATCACACGTAAGGCGGTCTCTTTTTCTGACAACTAATTAGTCTTCTTACAATTGTCTTTTCTTCTTCCTTTCTATTACAACCATGTTTCAGTTTTCTTTTTGAGTTTGTTATCATAATCATCATCATTCTTTGACCTCCCTATATTTGGTCGGAACTCCATTGGCAATCCCTTTCCACAGGTCCTGTATTGCTGTTCCCATATTCGTAATGTCCAAACCTGAGTACCGAGCTATGATGCGTGGAAAAGCCAATTTTCCTCAAACTATATTCTATGGAGACGTTTTTTTCCTTAAGAAAAATTAATATTAATTATGCTTCATTTTGAATAATCTCTTGTTTTGATTTTAATATGATATTTATTTGAATAATGATTTGACATCACAGAATACATATACTAACTTAAAAAGAACTGTAGACTTTTTTTCCTTAAGAATTTTTGCGACCAACATTGGTGAATTTTAGGACGAAACATCAGACGATATTCTCAAGAACTAAATAGTAGAAGATGAGGGGAAAGTTAATTTCGGAACACGACTAAAACAATTTATTAGTAAAAATAATTATTAAGGAAACATGTCTAAAGTATATATATATATATATATATATATATATATATATATATATGAGGAGTAGTGGATAGCGGCTCGGATTGAGGAATTCCAATCGAATCTATTACATTCACTTGCGTGCTAATACCCTTGAAACAAAAGAGAAAAGAAAAGAAAAGGAGAAACAATAGAAAAAAGAAAAAGAAAATGAAAATAGAAACAAAAGAGAAAATTAAAAGAGAGAAAAAAGAAAACGAGAAACAAAAGAGAAAAGAAAAAAAGAAATAAAAGAGAAAAGAGAAAAGAAAAAAGAGAAACAAAAGAGAAAAAAACAGAGAAAAATATGTTTAATGGGGAGGGTAGATAAAACCTAAGAGAATTTTGAAAGAAAGAAAAAATATGAAACATAAAAAAACTGAAAAAGTAAAAGAACCTTGAATAATAAAGAAACGAAAGCTAAATATTTCTGACTAGAATTTTCCATTACGACTATTTCTAAACTGTGTGTTTTTGATAGAGACATTTTCCAAGCGAATATCTCCCTATATTCTCCCTCTTCTGATACGAAAATTCTTCTCGCCGAAATTGAGTCGACTTGTTAATTATTAAGAATAACAAAAGAAAATTCTGTCTTCACCCGAAATGTCATCTGCAGACGATTAAATTGTGACCGTCTTTGTGTTCACGCCCAACGCAGGAGAAATGGCGTTGGACTTCATTCGCATATTGTAAAGCGAGTTGAGGTGAATCTCTATTGCGATTTGGGTAATTATGATCGACTTCAAATTCTAGTACAATTCCTCGTTTGTAATCTGTAGACTTGCCATGACGTCATCCGACTAAAATCATTTAATTGTAATGCAATAGACGTATTTGAAAACCCTAAACTCCTCAGCATCTTACTAAATTTAATTCATTTTATTTTCAACTCTAATCGACCTGTCTTTGTCAGAAAAACAAACAGGGATTATTTTATTTAGTGAATTCTATTTGGGATTAATGACATTATCTTGTTAAAGAAGCTGTGCAATAAATTGTTCGTATTATTGGTCCCATGTTTAAAATATCCTTATCAGAATTCTGAGAGTGATTTTCGAAGAAATCAGAATTCTTGCTTGACAATTCGCTTACCAGCTCGACTCAATGGCGATTACCATGTTTAAAAATAAACGGTTAGCCTCAGGAACTTGATTCAGCTGTAAGGCAAATTGATTTTCATTGTAACCCATCAGAACACAAACGTAATTAAAATTATGTCCTTCTCCTACGTTAGTTGCCTATCAAAGTAAGTTTTAATGTGGCCTACTTTGTGGTAGAAATCGTTGTTCGTCCCCCAGCGGTGCTAAAGTTCGGCATTCGAACCCAGTTAAAAGCCAGGAACTCGAATTGTAATTTTCAAGAGAAGCCATCTCCTCATGGAAAATATTTCCTTTAATGTACTGTGTCTCTTCAATACATGAGAAGCCATAACTCTCCACAACTTCCTATCCTTTGTAGCTCCAATGTTTGCTCCTTTCTATTCTTCTCAGCCTTTATTATGCCATCCGTTTGCTCGTTAGGTAGGTTATTCGACGATTCCCCCTGCTATTTTCCTTTATTATTTCACTCTAATCAAGGCGATAATGCCACTAAGACGCAAGAGGTCACTGAGAGTAAAAATAAAGAATGAGATGACTTTAATGAGGTGAAAAGACAATAAAACAACAGGTTTCAGAAAAACAAGAAATGGCGATTGGCATTGCATTTAAATTTTTGAAGATTGTAGGTGACAGGGAAGAAAGAAACCGTAATGGAGTTCAACAGGCGAGAAGAATGAGACAGGAATCGATTACAATAGAACATACGGTTGCACAACAGTAAAATGGTGAGACCTAGTCGCCAACTTAGTAGCATGCTTAAATCTATGCAAGGAGGAAAACTCGTCAGAACAATTGCCATGAAAATATTTGTAGAAAAGGCAGAGGGAAGTTGTATCACGGCGGTAAGAAAGTGACTGCAGTCGATATACCAGGTTAGGATTTTTACTTTCAATATATCCCGTGAGTGTCAAATTCTCCAACACTTCTTTCCTCAATATGTTCCATAAATTTCAACTACATCTTTCTGATTCTAAGCACCAGCGCCAATATTGTTTCCATTTTCCTTAAAACTTCTTCGTTGCTCACATGTTCCGTCCATGGTATTCCCAGCATCCTTCTGTAGAACCACATCAAGTTTTCTCTTCTTCCGTGAGATAATTTTCCAGCAATCACTGCCACATCGGAGAATTTTTATTACATAGTCATTCAGCATTTTTTTCCCTTCATTCTAACGAAATCTTCCACTTTCGTAATATTTTCCTTAGGTTTTCGAAGGCTCCTTTTCATTATTCCGGTGCGCCTTCGGATTTATGTGCCAGCCCTGCTCGGGAGATTGGAAGTCTTGAAGGGCGTAGGACCACCTCTTAACTGCTGTTGTTCCCAGATCCACCATGACCCGGCGTGATAGCACCTGTTAGGATCCTAAACAAAAAGAAAACACGATGAAAGTACGAAAATACAAGCAATCCATTTTTATATAAGGAATTACGAACAATACAATTTTATAGTAAAATTGAAACAATATATCAAGGACGCGTGGCACAGTGGATAAAGGCGTTGGTTAGATCCAGTGACAAGACCCAAAAGAGTGTGAGTTCAATACCCGGTAAAGGCAGTGGAGAACTTTCAGCGGGAAAATTAACAGGAGATAACTGATAACTGACATCCATTAAACGTGGAACTAGAACAGTCTACCTCAGTTCGATATTCCAACTACCTGAAGAAGGCCGGAGCGTACAACAGCCGATTCGTTGTAATAAATATGACGACAAAGATGAGGACAATAGTCCGAATAATGTAAATAATATATTTTTAAAACAAAATTACCAGTAATACATTTTATAGTAGAGTTGCAATACATTTTATAGCAAAATGACGAACTATTGTTTGTCATTTTATCTGTAGTTGAAGGCATATAACTTCGTTCAAAAAATATACAGTTGATGCCATAAAATTGTGTCCCGAAAATTAAATTTCGGCATAAATAACCTATAAGCAGTTGATGTGCTGTTAAACAAACAAACAAAAAACAACAAATAAAACATTTCTGTGTCACATTTTTCATCGTTTGTTTAATATTCACGTTTGCTTTATTTTGATGTCTTCCATTCGTAGTTCACTTCTTGGTTTATCTCTCAAGTTAAGTCATTTATTCTGTCTTCATTACCTCATTTTTTTCCAATTTCGTCTTATGCTTTGCTAAGTATATCAGGGAAATACCTTCTAATACGCGGGTTTGTTGTGATCTCTGGTATAGAGGTTATGGCTAGAGAACTATTTTCGCAAGTCGTTAATCGTAAATGTGATCCTCCGAGTACCGCAAATATATATATTTTTTTATTTTATTTTATTTATTTATTTTTTATTTTATTTTTTATTTTTTTATTTATTTTTTTTTTTTTTTTGACACTTGGTTCCGTCTAAGAAATATCTAGCTGAACGACAATTCCACGACTCGTAATGTAATGGCTAATTCCCATTCGTTCTGCATTTCTACTTCTGGAATGCAGCTTTGTACCGACATTGTTTTTGTTGAACATCAAATAAGAAATGGCGCCAACTGACGCAAATCCTTAATTAGATTAAAATTCGATTAAACGGAATTCAGGCTTGAATTTCGTTCCTGTTAATCGATTAACATTTTTATTCGTTAAATTTTTTTCTGTTTTATCTTGTCAACCAACTCCTTCTTTAATAACGGAATGAATTGAGTAAGTGCCTTACGTATTTAACACAATTCAGTAAGTCCTGATGAAATTCTGGAAGAGATTTTCTATTCCAATTATTCCCTCTTTAGTTGTTTGACCCAACATCCTACGCTGCAGGGATTCTTAAAGAATTCAAATCAAACATTACTGCAAATACGATTTTTTTTTCTTTTTCACCAAGGCAAAACATGACATGTTAACACCGACAAACACAACCTATGAGATCTCGATGCAGCATCAGAGCGTTTATTATTATTATTATTATTATTGGATTTCTGTTGTATAAACATTTCCTTCCGGGTCCCAACCAGAGACCTAAGGTCAGAAATGGCTTCATAATATTTTCCTCTGATCATTTTTGCAAAAAAAAAAAAATTATATACATTTTACATAGATAAAGCTCTTCGTAATGCATGGGTTTTATTTGTGAGTACATTTTTTTTTCAAGGCTTGGACTAACAGAAAACCCTTCACTTACTCTATCGGAATCTTTTCCAATCAATCCGAGGACTCCAACTACAACTGGAATTACTGAAATCATTATTATTATTATTATTATCATTATTATTATTATTATTATTATTATTATTAAATTTTCTGTTTTATGAACTATCGTCGCTATAATCATTTTTTCTTTTAACTGTTATCTTTTGAGTCTATTTTCTTTCGGCAGAAATAAAAATAAGATGGCACACATTTTACATATTATTATTGATATTATAACAAAACTGATTAATCTTACCTAAATCTTTCTCAACATACTCCCATCGTTAACCAGCTGGACACTGTAAAAGAAAGAGGCATAATTGGTTGAAAATAATCGAAATGGTAAAACACTAACCTAACCTAACAATTATGCCGAAGAAAATATGTCCGTCATACGAAGCGGCGAAAAGGAATAACCAATCAAAGGACAGGCACGTATCGGCTCTGACCAGTTTGGACCAGCTCTGACAAGACCAGCTATGACTAGCTGAGACCAGCTCTGACCAGCTTGGACAAGCTATGATCAGCTAAGACTAGCGGCCCGAGTGTTTTCACTCGGGCCCCCACGTTAAAAACTGACCTTGTGTCACAACCTGACTCAATGGGGGGGTCAAGTAAATACCGCGTACATAAGGTAACAACTGTTCCGGTTAAGTTTACAGAACTGTTTCCTTTGGACTATGGCTTCAAGGGGTAAAAGATTAAGCTACAGGATTTGCTACAAATAATAAACGTGCTAAGGGGCATGGGAACAGAGAAGTAATAAGGGTTTGCGGTCCACAACCTATTAACAAAAAGTCGTTCATGCCTGATGGCAGCAAAAAGATCAACTAATAAGGATAAAGATAATCTTCGTCTCCTCCCAGCTCAGCATTGGACTAAGGATGGCATAAAAAAGTGAGTGATAGATGAAAGGAATTCACAGAGAAATGTCGCTACCAGAATAATTGATGAAACCAGGTGATTAAAAGAAGAATGAAAGATTCACAGCTTTGCAGTTTGTGCAACTGGCTGATGAAGTGGCAGCGTTTATCAATGCCAACAAAAACATATTGCAAAACAAATGGCAGCTAATTAAGAAAAAAGAATATTTTTTCCTGAATACGCCCTGTTTAAATGGGTAAGAATTATATATGCTCGTGTGCCTTTTATGTTGTCAAATACGGTATTTTTATTAAACTAGAAAAGGTATATCGCTTATATTTAATGAAAAACAATTCCTTGCGAAGTTTCAGAAACTCGTATCGAATTGTATCTAACTACAGTCAACTTTGCCACTTTTTCAAAAATAAGAACGGAATGTAAAAATTCTTTTAAAAATGACGGGCGAAAGATATTTTTTTTATAAGGGATATTGGATAGATATTATGAAGCTTACCTATAGATCAGTTTACCCTATGTTCAGTGTATCTATAGTGTCGGGACCATCTTCTAAACGTAGAATTCGAAATCCTGGTTTTTACTTCAGCTTGGACACTTAAGCCAAAAGCCAATAGTAAAAACTGCAGCTATCACGACTGCAAAGCCATTTCTCTTAAAGTTCCTTTGATCTTCCACAGCAGTATCAAAGATGGTCGCACATTGTGTTTGGCAAGCATCTCTTTGTAATCTTACTATTGACAGTCACTAAGAAATGGCGCATCTAACAAGATAAATTTGAGAAAATGGAAGTAGGAAGATTGTGTTGCGGCGGATTTTATTATAAAAAAGAGTATGTGTTTAATATTATCATTTATCTCATTTATTTGATCCCTTTTATTAATGTCACAACTTTTCGGCCGAGTCATTCTGCAGCCTTCTTCAGCTGAACAATTCATATGGCAAGAAAGAGATCTAATTATTTTTCAATAATCCAAACAGTAAATAGCGAAAATAGTTGCAAACTATCCCATGTCTTTTGAAAACACGAACCATCGTGGCTCTCCACATCTTCTCTTTTGTTGCTCCGAGTAACACTTATCTCTTTTACTTAGACTCGTTAAGTTGCTTACAGTTTTCTCTGTTACTTTTGCCTTCAGAATGCCTTGTGTGTGCTAATTTTCCAATTCCTCAGAAATGTCAGCTTTTCGATTGTAAGTAGCAGTTTAGTTACAGTCCTATTCACCTTAAAACTTGTCATTGCTCACATGTCTGTCCATGTTATTTCAGTATTCGACGTTAGGACGACTTCCAGCCTTTTGTGGCTCTAAATAATCTCTGAACCTTTTATTACCATCCATTCACACAAACTCGCCAAGTATGTTACTCGATGTTTCCCCTACTTCTGTTGCCATTAATATGCCCTGTGAGTGACAATTTCCCCAAGGCTCCTTTCCTCGTTATATGTCCCAGAAATTTAGACTTGTTTCTATTTCTTTTTTCTATATATATTTATATTAATTAATTTATCTATATATTTATATTATATAATATATATAGTTATATGTTTTCTATATTCTTTTTTTCTGAGTTTCTGGAGTGAGGATCATTAGTTACATTATTTACACCCGGATGAATACCATCCCCTTTGTTGTTATTATCAAAACATTTTGGTCGTTTTGCTCTCCGGCCTTCTTCCAAAAATCATGATGCTTCACCTGATCTTGAACACAGGCCAGTGATTAATTATCTCGCGCATCAAGAAAGACAAAAGTAATACGTAAAATTATTGATCTCTACTCATAGCGTTTATTTTTCAACATAATCGCCATGGATCAGCGATGATTTCAAACATTCCTTTTATAATGATATACGAATTAATTTGGCCTTTTCCTTATAGAAGAGTGTTAAAATGTTTTAAAAGAGACTGCCACTCCCCTCCGACTTTATATTTTATATAAAGTCGAAAAGATAAGCCAGTCTTTCCTAAGCGTAGCACAGTTTGGCGCAAGGACATGAGCCACTCACTGAGAATCCTTTCTTCACAAGCAAATCAATTAGAGAATAAATGATTACCCGAAAAAATATGTGGATAAAACACTATTAAATTGAGCTTATAAAATCTATTACTAACATGATTATATTGGGACTAACACAGACACACACACACACACACACACACACACACACATATATATATATATATATATATATATATATATATATATATATATATACAAGTATAGGATTGGTGTATACGGAATAAATTCCAATAACCAACAATTACTATTCTTAAAAGAGTGCTCAATACAGAGTAGATTAAATATAATTATTTATTTAAAAATTATAACATAAATATATTATAAAATCACTACAAAAATAGCCATTTTGTTTCAACACCTCTGGTGTCTTATCAAGTGATGATGTTGAATGTAGAATAAAGGGTTTTGAAAGGTTCAAATTAATTAACCACCCCTCGCAAGGGGAAACGCTGTTGCATAAGCTGGAATGAGCAATCAAAATACAAGTATACGAGAATTCAAAAAACTTGACAACGAAGTAAGGTTATAATAGCTATTAAAATCTTTAAAGTCGGGGTTATACTAAAATAGAATTTATTCTAGATAATAAGTATTAAATTATGTGATAAAATTTGAAATTAAAAATAAGTTTAGAGCAGTCGATGTTAACGTCTATTCCAACGCAATTTCAATAAAAACAAAATAGATAGAATAACATGTATTTCTTCTTTTTTCCTCGGTAATTTTATAATTTTAAACTTAATAGAGATTAAATTTAGATTTTCAAATGGGTAATTTTTTATTTTTTATTTTAATTTCAAATTTTATGTGATAGACACATACCCATTCGAACTCCGATAATTTACAACGTCTTGTCATGACTAGCTTTCCCAGTGTTCACACTGACTCACCAGGTGTCCGAGCACAGTTGATATTGATCTGGGTATTTATATGACGTCAAGTTACGGTGGCACCACCTACGATTACATTTGCATAAATCCATGACTTCTGGCATGTCAGTGTGTATACGACTTAATTAGGTTTTATTCTTAACTTCTGGGTGTCATTTTAGAGATGCGCGTCTCCTTAAATTTTTTTTTAGTTCTCATATCAAAATATATGCTAAAATAAAACCAATACTTTCAAATATACATTTAGATTTAGGAAACATTTTTAAGCACTAGTTTGATGAACAATTAATCTAGTATTTATTTGTTCCTATTTTACGATACACTGTACCGCCGTAAAGTTGCTTCCCTGGGTCTTTTCTATAAATACATTAATGGCAATTGTTCGGATAAGCTCTTCGCTACGGTACCTAGAGTTTTTTTTTTTTTTTTGTTTATTTTTTATTTAAGTGCAGCACTAGACTGGCGTTGAGGTCTCATCAATTCAAAGATGAGCTGTAAAATTTATGCTACCATCTTTTTTCTCTCGCACTTTTCGCTCGTAGAACTCCCTTCCGGCTCCATGCTTTCCAGCTAACTTTAATCTGCAAAAATTTGAATACAATATCGTTCTAATATCTCCTGATTACTCTTTCCGCTTCCCGCTCATTATTAATATTTATTTTCCTAATTCTTCTAGACCCTGTAACCTCTTGTGTCCTAGTAGCTTTATTGCCTGCATGGGGTGACACCGATTAAAATGTTTAAAAGAATAGTCCTTGGACAAATTGCAATCTATTATATTGCGTACTTTCTCTTTGAAATATGAGGAACAGCTTCATCTATCTGAAACTAAAAGAAGCATGGATTTTCAGCCCATAGTTTTACCACGAAGCTATTACTTTAAGAATATTTAATTAAACACAAAGAATTACGAAATCTTGTTGAGAAACAGAATAGGATCTACTGGATTGGCATCAAATTATTCTCGGGATTTTTCATTCTTCTCCTAATTTATACTTTTTTTTCTATTTTCATATTGAGTAAATAGAGATTTAATTTACTTTCGTAATGGATTTTTCTTTTCATTTGATCCAATTTTAGTGATCAAATATCACGTCGCTAAGATGAGGACACTATCCTACTTGAATAAATGAGTTTTTTCTTCATTTCTTTAACCTTCTTTTCTTTATCGACTCTGCTGGATCTTCGGAAAATCCTATGCAAGAAAAGAGATTTCACACTGTAGGATTTGGATAATCAGATTCTTATAACTCCAACATTTCATTATTACAAACATAGTATTTTTTCCTCCCTTCTCCTAAACAAATATCTTTCTTCTTTTATGTGCCGTGTCCCTTCAGGACTTTGCTGACCATGGCCCTCCACAATATTCTGCCCTTTGTAGCTCTAACCAACTTCCAAAATATTACCTATCGCTATATCATTTATTCACATAATCTCATTAGGTAGATTACTTAATCATGGCTCTCCACAACTTCCTGTCTCTTGTAGTTCAAAGTAACTTTCGAAATTTTACCATCCCTTTTTGACATCGCATTGTCATTCGTGCACGCAAATTGCAGATTACTCGCTGTTTACCTCTGTCCCTTTTGCCTTAAGTATGTCCTGTGAGTGTCAGATTCTCCAAGCCCCTTTTCCTCAATATGTCTCTCAGATATTTCCACTATCTCTTTCTGATTTTAAGTATAAATGTCCATTTAGTTTTCTTTCAAACTTCCTCGTTGATCACATGCTCTGTTCATGGAATTCTCAGCATCAATCTGTAGACTCACTTCGATTCTCTTATTCATCTGTGACGAAATTGACCAGTATTCACTGCCATGCAAGAGAATAGGGGTGATATAAAAGTTTAACAATCCTTTTCTTTCTTTTATCTCTTAATATTTTCTTTAGTTTCTAGAAGGCATTTTTCACGATTCCTTCGTGTCTTTTGGATTTTTGTGTCACATTTTCACTCGTTTGTTACTAAACTACCTAAACAGTTAAACTTGATTCCGATGTCTCCCTTTAGTAGATCACACCTTTGACTGCTTCTTTTGCGGACGACTGTACATTCTGTCCCCTTACAGTTAATAGGTAGTCCTTTCTTCTCGTTTTTCTTTGCAGGCGCTAAGAGTCCTTACAGATTTCTTTCCTAGTCTTAATCAATACTGTGCCATCCACGTGTCTTACGATATTAAGATTATGCCCGCTGATAAAGCCTTGGTAGGTCTTCTAATCAATTTTTACCTTATAAGAGACCCCAACACCGCCCCCACATTTTTTCTTTGTATGACTTCGATTGAATTCTCCTTTTCACACATGGAATTAATCAGCTTTTATGCTTAAAAGAAATTCAACTGGAGCAAAATCTCGTTATAAATAGTTGAAGAACTTGCTTCTATTGCAGAATAAAGGTTCCTCATCGATGGTATTAAATAAGAATTTCGTCTGACAAATGCAAATTCAGGCATAACATTTATACAGTAGCAGATTAAAAATATAATCACAAATAATATAAAATTATATTTTCATTGTAAATTTAATTCAAGTTTGGAAGGAAGCATTTGAAGAGCCCGTATGTAAATTACCTTGCCTTGTGCCATCTTGTTGTTGTAGATGTTTAGATGCCTGTGTCATCGTTTGAATTTTATTCAATTTGTGAATTTTTTGTTGTCGCTTGTTGCTCTAGACTCTGATGCTTACAGCTATCCTTCATTTTGTCATGTGCATTTTGTTCTCTCCATTTTGCTATTAATTATCAAAGTTCTGACTTCAGCCCCTCCCACCAACTTTTTTAAATGTTGAATGTGTTTATATTAGAGTGTTGCTTATCAATGCTGAAAAACTGATGCGACAAGAATGTATTAACGCAAACCACCCATTTTTTTCGTTAGTATTAGACACCAGAACTTATACTAAATCATAACTTAATATGAATTCTTTCGTATTTCACATGTTTTTTTCCACAGCTTAATAGAAGTAGATAATCTCACCTATCATCCGATTGACACTCCTTCCATGTCTATCGAACAGGAGTAGAGGTTCATCCCTTGTTCCATGATCAGGATATGATTTACTGATTCTCTTTCTTTCTCTTACCACAGCCATAATGATTTAACTGTCTTAACTCTTTGGTGATCAGACTAACCAATGGCTATATCTTTCCTTTATGAGGGTACCTGGTTGGCATTTTGTTGGCTGCTGCTTCCGTCTGGTCGTTAGGAGCCCGAACTCTTTAGTAGCGCTTAGAGCGGGTTCTCCGATCAACACTCTCATAATATCAGAGTATGTGTCGCGCATGGGTAGGTGTCCTTGCATGTATTTCCTGTGGGCAACCCTGAGGCCACATTATGCTCTCAACCACTCACTGGCTGGTTTGTATTGCCATTGACAACAGTGACAATTATGGTGAGCTTTTTCTCTCACCTCAAAAAATATCTCATGGAAATAACAACAAAAAGAAATAAAACTAACCCAGCTAACAACAAAAAATCCTACCCCCCTCAAACTTTCCTTTTCCAACATTCGTAAAATCCGTTCTCACTTCTGCAGTGTAGAATCTTTTCTCCTGGTACGGTCGCCAGATATCTTGCCCATTGTGAAACCCGCATGGATTCTTCCATTGCTACCAATGAATTCTTGATTCCAGAGTATTTTCCCCTTTGCCGAAAAGTTTCCAGTGTTCACATGCATGGACTTGGTGTTTACGTCCGGGATAATTTCCCGATGACCAAGGAATTTTCTCTCGAGGCCGCCTACTACTATTTCATGTGCTTCCGTCTTTCGCCCCTAAACTCTGTCAGCTATCGCTTTTGCCTTTATCGCCCTCCACTTCCCAAGATTGTAGTATATTAGACGCATTAGCTGACAGTATAGAACATCTTCGTCTTCGGTGACTTTAAAGTTCACCACAACAGGTGGCTGAAACATTCCAGAGTTACTGATGTTCCTGGTATACAGGCATTAAATCTTTCCATTGCCCAGTTCCTCACTCGTGAAGTTCCCTACTCGTTTCCCTAGCCAAACCGAGCAACAGACCCGACTGGGACTCATTCCGCGATTTTCTTCATGATGCCCCTTGGACTGACTCCCATTTGAAAATTGCGCCACTGAGCTTCCTTCGTGGGTCAAAGCCGCCATGGAGGGTTTTATCCCTTCTCGGTAATACCAGGTGAAACGGCAATCCTCTCTAGACTGCATGGATTTGAGCGCAATATTGGACTGGCGACGAGATCTCATCAATTACCAGTTGATCAAAGAAATAAACTGGTTATTTAGAACGAAATCTTTGGTCATTTCAATATAAAACCCCGTTTTACTTGCTGATTTCCAATTTCCGTTTATTTTTTAGTGCCACCATCAATATTCAGAAGCTATTATTCGATCCTACAGGTAATTCTAAGCAGATAATTATACGGTGATTATGAAATAAATAATCGAAAAGTCTAACTGAACAAAAACTGTAGATTTTACTGGTTTCTTATCGAAAGCATATCAAAGTAGATGCCTAAAGCTTTTGATAGTATAATGTTACAATACCTTGATGAGCGAAACCTAACAAAAGGGATTTTGTCAACGTGATTAACGGTTATTTATAGTTGTGTTTCTTTTTTTTTTCTTAATTTGAAAGAACACACGATTATGCAATGCATATTATACACTGGTTCTTTGTTGTCTATTACAACAACGTTTCGACCTCTCTTATCATTGACCTTCTTCACTAATTCTGGGAATGTGCAACTTGTTACTCTCAATACTTCCTTATGGTGGTGATCACTCCACTCAATCAATGTATATTTTGATATTACTTGAGAAAGGGATTGAACTCGCGACCTCTAGGGAACTAGATGTGCCTTGCTAGTTTAGCTCTATATACGTAACACATACATACAAGATAGATAGATAGATAGATAGATAGATAGATAGATAGATTTTTAATCAGTATCATGCCATGCAAGGTAATAAAGCAACTAAGACACAAGGGGTTATAAGGTGTTTAAGAATTAGAAACATAAACATTGCTAAGGAAAGAGAACAATAGAAGAGTAATCAGGATGACAGTAGATAGCGACTGACACTGCATTTAAATTTTTGAAGATTAAAGTTGACTGGAATTATGGCGAAGGGAATTCGACAATAGATAGTGTTATGGGATCTTATCTATAACGACACAATGAACTCTTCCTGACACTATAAAGACTGCGCCTCTAAAGAGAGACGAAGAAGGAGTCGAAACGGGACGAGTCGAGACGGAATCGAGTCGAGGCAATAGTAGTTCACTCCAAACCAGACTGACAGTCATACTAACACCTTTCACATCTTGTATTATTATTCTGTTGTAATAAATCTTTGTTATTTCGACTCTTGTGTTCGTGTTATTCTTCCTTGGTCTTAACCTTGGACCATAACAATGGCGACGTGGATATTGGACCATAACAGATAGATAGATAGATAGATAGATAGATAGATAGATAGATAGATAGATAGATAGATAGATATCAACAGAATAAGATCAATAGACGGATATGAGTAGACTGAGATCGATAGATAGATACATAGAAACGGACTTAGATAGATAGATAGATAGATAGATAGATAGATAGATAGATAGATAGATAGATAGATAGATAGATATGAACAGAACGATATCAATAGATAGATAGATAGATAGATATGAACAGAATGATATCAATGGATAGATAGATATGAACAGAATGATATCAATAGATAGACAGATAGATATCAACTGAATGATATCAATAGACAGATATGAATAGACTGAGATAGATAGATAGATAGATATCATCTGAATGATATCAATAGATAGATAGATAGATAGATAGATATCAACTGAATATCAATAGACAGATATGAATAGACTGAGATAGATAGATAGATAGATAGATATCAACTGAATGATATCAATAGACAGATATGAATAGACTGAGATAGATAGATAGATAGATAGATAGATAGATAGATATCAACTGAATGATATCAATAGACAGATATGAATAGACTGAGATAGATAGATAGATAGATAGATAGATAGATAGATATCAACTCAATGATATCAATAGACAGATATGAATAGACTGAGATAGATAGATAGATAGATAGATAGATAGATAGATAGATATCAACTCAATGATATCAATAGGCAGATATGAATAGACTGAGATAGATAGATAGATAGATAGATAGATATCAACTCAATGATATCAATAGACAGATATGAATAGACTGAGATAGATAGATAGATAGATAGATAGATAGATAGATAGATAGATAGATAGATAGATAGATAGATAGATATCAACTCAATGATATCAATAGACAGATATGAATAGGCAGATAGATAGATAGATAGATAGATATCAACTGAATGATATCAATAGACAGATATGAATAGACTGAGATAGATAGATAGATAGATAGATAGATAGATACATAGATAGATATCAACTGAATGATATCAATAGACAGATGTGAATAGACTGAGATAGATAGATAGATAGATAGATAGATAGATAGATAGATATCAACTGAATGATATCAATAGACAGATATGAATAGACTGAGATAGATAGATAGATAGATAGATAGATAGATAGATATCAACTGAATGATATCAATAGACAGATATGAATAGACTGAGATAGATAGATAGATAGATAGATAGATAGATAGATAGATATCAACTGAATGATATCAATAGACAGATATGAATAGACTGAGATAGATAGATATATAGATAGATAGATATCAACTGAATGATATCAATAGACAGATATGAATAGACTGAGATATATAGATAGATAGATAGATAGATAGATAGATAGATATCAACTGAATGATATCAATAGACAGATATGAATAGACTGAGATAGATAGATAGATAGATAGATAGATAGATATCAACTGAATGATATCAATAGACAGATATGAATAGACTGCGATAGATAGATAGATAGATAGATAGATAGATAGATAGATAGATAGATAGATAGATATCAACTGAATGATATCAATAGACAGATATGAATAGACTGAGATAGATAGATAGATTGATATCAACTGAATGATATCAATAGACAGATATGAATAGACTGAGATAGATAGATAGATAGATAGATAGATAGATAGATAGATAGATAGATAGATATCAACTGAATGATATCAATAGACAGATGTGAATAGACTGAGATAGATAGATAGATAGATAGATAGATAGATAGATATCAACTGAATGATATCAATAGACAGATATGAATAGACTGAGATAGATAGATAGATAGATAGATAGATAGATAGATAGATAGATAGATAGATAGATAGATAGATAGATATCAACAGAATGAGATCAATAGACAGATATGAATAGACTGAGATAGATAGATAGATAGATAGATAGATAGATAGATAGATAGATAGATAGATATCAACTGAATGATATCAATAGACAGATATGAATAGACTGAGATAGATAGATAGATAGATAGATAGATAGATAGATAGATAGATAGATAGATAGATACATATCATCTGAATAATATCCATAGACAGATATGAATAGACTGAGATAGATAGATAGATAGATAGATAGATATCATCTGAATGATATCAATAGATAGATAGATAGATATCAACTGAATGATATCAATAGACAGATATGAATAGACTGAGATAGATAGATAGATAGATAGATAGATAGATAGATAGATATCAACTGAATGATATCAATAGACAGATATGAATAGACTGAGATAGATAGATAGATAGATAGATAGATAGATATCAACTGAATGATATCAATAGACAGATATGAATAGACTGAGATAGATAGATAGATAGATAGATAGATAGATAGATATCAACTGAATGATATCAATAGACAGATATGAATAGACTGAGATAGATAGATAGATAGATAGATATCAACTCAATGATATCAATAGACAGATATGAATAGACTGAGATAGATAGATAGATAGATAGATAGATAGATAGATAGATATCAACTGAATGATATCAATAGACAGATATGAATAGAATGAGATAGATAGATAGATAGATATCAACTGAATGATATCAATAGACAGATATGAATAGACTGAGATAGATAGATAGATATCAACTGAATGATATCAATAGACAGATATGAATAGACTGAGATAGATAGATAGATAGATAGATATATAGATATCAACTGAATGATATCAATAGACAGATATGAATAGACTGAGATAGATAGATAGATAGATAGATATCAACTGAATGAGATCAATAGACAGATATGAATAGACTGAGATAGATAGATAGATATATAGATAGATAGCAACTGAATGATATCAATAGACAGATATGAATAGACTGAGATAGATAGATAGATAGATAGATAGATAGATAGATAGATAGATATCAACTGAATGATATCAATAGACAGATATGAATAGACTGAGATAGATAGATAGATAGATAGATAGATAGATAGATAGATAGATAGATAGATAGATTAGATATCAACTGAATGATATCAATAGACAAATATGAATAGACTGAGATAGATAGATAGATAGATAGATATCAACTGAATGATATCAATAGACAGATATGAATAGACTGAGATAGATAGATAGATAGATAGATAGATAGATAGATAGATAGATATCAACTGAATGATATCAATAGACAGATATGAATAGACTGAGATAGATAGATAGATAGATAGATAGATAGATAGATAGATAGATAGATAGATAGATAGATAGATAGATATCAACTGAATGATACCAATAGACAGATATGAATAGACTGAGATAGATAGATAGATAGATATCAACTGAATGATATCAATAGACAGATATGAATAGACTGAGATAGATAGATAGATAGATAGATAGATAGATAGATAGATAGATATTAACTGAATGATATCAATAGACAGATATGAATAGACTGAGAAACATAGATAGATAGATAGATAGATAGATAGATAGATAGATAGATAGATATTAACTGAATGATATCAATAGACAGATATGAATAGACTGAGATAGATAGAGAGATAGATAGATAGATAGATAGATATCAACTGAATGATATCAATAGACAGATATGAATAGACTGAGATAGATAGATAGATAGATAGATAGATAGATAGATAGATATTAACTGAATGATATCAATAGACAGATATGAATAGACTGAGAAACATAGATAGATAGATAGATAGATAGATAGATAGATAGATAGATAGATAGATATTAACTGAATGATATCAATAGACAGATATGAATAGACTGAGATAGATAGAGAGATAGATAGATAGATAGATAGATATCAACTGAATGATATCAATAGACAGATATGAATAGACTGAGATAGATAGATAGATAGATATCAACAGAATGAGATCAATCGACAGATATGAATAGACTAAGATAGTAGACTAAGATAGATAGATAGATAGATAGATAGATATCAACTGAATGATATCAATAGACAGATATGAATAGACTGAGATAGATAGATAGATAGATAGATAGATAGATAGATAGATAGATAGATAGATAGATAGATATCAACAGAATGAAATCAATAGACAGATATGAGTAGACTAAGATAGTAGATAGATAGATAGATAGATAGATAGATAGATAGATAGATAGATAGATAGATAGATACTTCATAAAATGATCAAAGATGCAGATAATGAAAACATTAGACTGGAGGATTTGTGGAGCAAATAAGGCAATATAGAATACATAATAGAAATTTTGCCAACGAAAAAAAGTCGCTGATTTCTCTGTAATTATTAAAAGGTTATTTTTATATGAAACAACGTCATAACGGTGATAGTACAGGGTGACTGAAAATGAACTCCCCACTTTAAAATACTTATATTTTATTTATTAACTATAATTTTTACAAGAAATGGATATGAGAGAAAAGCGTTTAGCATGAGGTTTTATTTAAAATTCCATATGGGCCCCAGATTTCGCTATCATCTTCTCAAGCCGTCCAGGAATCGCGTCAAATGATTTCACCAGAAACTTTTGTGGTATAGAAGACATAACTTCTTGTATTCGCCCTTCAAGTTCTTCCAAAGTGTTGGTTTGGTTTAGTAGACTTACTCGTTTAACCAACCGCAAAGAAAAAGTCACAGGGTGTTAAGTTTGGACTCCTAGCTGGCCGCTCATATATAAAATAGAGAATTACTTTTCAATCATCGTGTAATCAAATAGTCTTCGAGGCAACCTTGCTCGGTAGTATTCTACGGCATATATCCAAAGCGTATATCTTTGTTCAATAGCAGTAAATACTCAAGCCAACTTGACGAAAAAATAAAAACAAGAAAGCTCAACGAATATTTATAGACAGTAAGAAAAGAATTTCCCTATTTAACTATGGTTTGACCTCTGAAATATTCAGGTTTCCTCCCTAAACACGGTCTGCCATAGTATATAGATAAACTGATATGAAGAAAACTGAAAATAGATTTTATGAAAAACAAATCCTATACTCTGTGTAAAATTTATAATCAGGTTCTCAGTCTGCCTTGGTGTTTTAGATCGTTTTATTTTTACTTTTGGTTTGAACCCAGATAAAATCCATTTTTATCAAAGATGAAGAGGTACGTATGAACTTTGTAAGCAGACATTCGCCTTTGAAGATATGTATCTCTCCTGAGCAAAATTCAATTTGCCGTAATCTCTTTCAATAATAGAATATGAGACTTTCTGACAAAGTTTAAGGAAAGATTAAAGTCGGTAATACACATAGTGTCTAACAGCTATCAGCATCTGCCGTTGGTTTAGTAAAAGATGGATTTATCTGGATTCTGTTTTAAAATATTCAGCTAAGATTTTATTTACTGCTATTAAAATGTTAAATTAATAAAAATTATTAATTTTCGTCTAATAGCAGGACAGTGTTATTTGCTTGCCCCTGCTTATTTTTCAGAGGACCCCACTGATATATGGAAGCACCGTGGAGTAATGGGTAGTAAGGGCCACATACGATAAAGTTCAAATGATTGAGAGCCGAAAGGCATGAACAAAATTTACACATGTTTTTCTTACATACACATTAACATTAAACTGACACCAATGGGATCTTTTAATCCAATGGGGTTTCAATTCCTACCCAGTAAATAATTATAAAGCGTAATTTTTTATTTACCTTTTATATTAACTGCGATGCAAAAAGGAGCTCAGCCAACACATTTTCACAAGCCGCATATTAAAGGTCAAAGTCAGCATATTAAAGGTCAAAGGCCGCATATTAAAGGTCAAAGGCCGCATATTAAAGGTCAAAAGTTCACTTTTATTTCTACACACGCTTTATCTCTGATATTGAGCACTTTATCCCATAAATATAGCACACCTTAAGAGTATATTTCTTCATATATATATATATATATATATATATATATATATATATATATTAGAGTAAATCCTAAGGAGCCAGGCAAACCTACCTAGCCAGTTTACCCTGAATATCCGTTTAGGTGAAACCTAGGTAGGTTTTCCTGGCTCCTTAGGATTTATTCTAGTTCATCACTCTACTTAGTGTATTGAGCACTCTACGTTTTAGTCTTTCTACTCGTTTGTTGCTGTTTTTTCTTTGGACTAAGGACTTAAAGCACTTGGCGATTTGTTTCGTCTTGTTCTCATGTTTTTAGTTCTTTCTTTTTTATTTCCAATTTTTTCCTCGGGTACCTATTTGTCCTAACATATCTGCACGTTGAGCTATCCGAGGTTTTCCAAACGAGTACTACTATTAATATATATATATATATATATATATATATATATATATATATATATATATATATATATATATATATATACGTGAAGCTAATAGATTTTTTCAACCGGGCAGAATTTCTTATTACTATAAAGTTTATAGTACTTATTATTATTATTATTATTATTATTATTATTATTATTATTATTATTATTATTATTATCGAACTAAAAAAGTCCATTAATTGCCTAAATTACTTTGATTACGTTTCTGATTGGAAGTTCATAGTTTTAGATTTCGAACAGTTCCAAGGGGAGATGTCTATAATTTTTTAATTTAGGTTCTCAGTGTCCTTCGTGATTTAGTTCCGCTTCCCCTATCAGCAGGAATGATTAGTGTTCGAATTCAACAAATCAGTCTTCAGTTTGCAATACCATAGATCATAGATTATTTGTGATGTTTGAAGAGTTCTTCGAAAGGGCAAGAATCGAGCCTAAAGTTAACAGGCCTCTGAAAATCACTAGTATTAATTACAGAAATCTTGGAAGGAAGGAAGGAAGGAAGGAAGGAAGGAAGGAAGGAAGGAAGGAAGGAAGGAAGGAAAAACAAAAGGATTGAAAAAGTGAATAATGAATTCAAAGAAAGAGCATAGAACAAAAAATACGAAAAAGCAAAAGAAAGAAATTTCCTAACAAGCGAAAAATTCACGCAAATTAAAAGAAAGAAAAAAAGAAAGAAACAAAGAAAGAAAGAAAGAAATTATTCAAAGAATAGTAAAAGAAAGGAAAGAAAGAAACAAGACATTCAAAGAAAGAAAGAATGGATTCAAAAAAGTTAAAAGGAATAAGTTTGCCACACGCCAGGTTCACTGTTGTTTGAACATGAGTAGAAGTTTGTCCCTTGCTCCTGTTTAGGATTGTGTTTCCTGTCCTTTCTAAAGTCTTTTCATTCTCTTTCACTCCCAGTAACTCTTTGCGTCTTAGGGGCATTATCGCCTTGCTCGGGGTGAAATGATTAAAAAAAGAAAAAAAAGATCGATTCAAGGAAAAGAACGAAAAAGCTTCGAAGAAAAAAAGAAATTCAAAGAAAGGAAAGAAAAGAAAGAAAGAAAGAAAGAAAGAAAGAAAGAAAGAAAGAAAGAAAGTGATAATTTAGTTCTCGGAAAGAAACAAAGAATACCGAGGAAAAAAAACCCAATCCTGAAGGAATGAAAGAAGGATGCAAACAGTAGAATGAATTAAGGCGGGAGAACAATGTAAAAATAATTGCTTCTAGTGATCCTAACAAACCTTGCGTTGTTTTTCCGCCATGTTTTCGAAAATCTTTATGGAGCGATTGGTTTTCAGATCAACGCTTACTTCAAATAAACCCACCTTTTCATTATTTTTTTAAAATTATTTTTTCTTTAATCATATTTATTTTATTTCGGAATTCGGGTAAAATGAATTTGATATTGCACGAATCCATTATTGTTTGTGATTATTTCAATGCTAAAGTGCTTAATGTGAATAAAAAGATTCCAAAGAGACAACAGATCTGTTGTTCTGGAATGTTTACAGGGAATATTTTAATTATAAAAAAGAAAACAATTCTGATTACAAATTATAATTGATTCTATTATTCTGGTAAACTAAAAGAATCGTTTATTTTTATTCACTTGAATTTGTTGTTTTCGAATATATTAAAAAATGAATGTATTGTTGTATTCTCGAATACTTCAAGCATAATTAACGCAATTGAATAACTTTGAAATCATTTTTAGTGTTAAAATTATAAAACTGAAACAATATCATTTCATTTCGGTTTTAAATTACGAATTGCCATTTGATGAATACCCGTCCACTATCCATCATTATTTTACTTTCATTATTTTGAAGTTTTTGTTAAAGTAGAGAATTTTAAAAAACACGTAGTACCATATGGTAGAAAGAAGGTAAAGGCTGAATGTTTGTCTTGAAGATGCAGTGAAAACTTCTCTTTCATGTTTAACTTGGGATCAAATAGATAATAACCATTTCAGTGCTTGATGAGAGACTAAAGGTCTTAAAATTAATGATTTCACAAAGATTATCTGAATGAAGGCACGTGTCGGGTTCAGATGTTTCTGGGATTCCTATAAGATCGGTGTTTAAATCCAGGTGGGTAAAAAAGATGCCAAATTCTGATTTTCAAAATTGGCGCAATACGATCTTCCCAGTCTAGTTATTATCGTTTGAAATTGTGCAAAACTATGTTTAGCAAATGTGAATAATAATAATAATAGTAATAATAATAATAATAATAAACGTAACATGTACAAATAATAATAATCTATCAATTAAATGACAATTCTACTAAGGACCATAGTTTGGACCCGACTCTACAAGATACAAAGCAGGAAACGTAACATATACAAATAATAATAATAATAATAATAATAATAATAATAATAATAATAATAATAAAAAGAAATAAGTAATTTTAGTCAGTAAAAAACGAAGCCAACACATACAAGAGGAATTCCAAGGGTGCAAATAAACCGAAATACACCTACTGCAGCGGCAAAGAATCTAAAATGAAAAGAAAAGCAAATGCAATGGACCAAATGCAGAAACGGTGGCAAGAAAAGCCTCTTCATGGTCAATACTCTGCCCTTACCAAAATAACTGATATAGACATACCAAGTACCCATTAGTTGTTACGTAGTGCAGGGTTAAAAGCTGAAAACGAAGGTTTATTCTTGCTGCACGGGTTCAATTCTTGCTAACTAGAAATTACTATGCACACACACTGAGAAATTGTTAACCCGAAATGCAGATTCTGTCATAAATATCTAGAAACAGTTGACCATCTTGTATCAGGTTGTAGCACAGTGTTAGCATCAACTGAGTATACAATTCGGCGTGATAAAGTGGGCCAATATCTGCACTGGAAAATATGTAACTTTTACAGGAAGGAAAGTGTAAGAAACTGGTTTGAACATCACCCTGACCCGGTTGCAGAGATAGGACCTGTGATAATTTTATGGGACGACTTTACAATATACACAGAGAGAACAATCAAAGTCAATCGTCCAGGCATCAAAATACGCTTTCTTATTAATATGGTAGTTCCTGGAAATTAAACTGATTTTGTTTAATGAAAAACAATGTACATGAACACAAACCGATTATGTTTGTTGCACATCGACTAGAATATATTCTACTTGTCAGTTTTTATTTTATGTGATGCAACCATAAGCTTCAGGGAATGTTGATCATTGTCTTCTTCGAAGTAATTCCCTTGGTTTTGTACGTTCTGATTTCCTACGAGGACGGCAAAAGTCCGTGATGCATTCAGTTTGAAATCACTGCTTAAGTTTCCCAAACTTTTAGTCTACTCATCGTTAAAAACAAATGTAATCTTTGCCAACGCCAGTGAGCTATTAAAAAAGTGTATCTTTGGTTGCTGAAAGAGTTGAATATTTGCTACTAATATTTGGACGGAGGGAAGAAGCCAAAATTTGGAATGATGATTTTCAAGTCAAGCAAAATCTCTTCGTTTGAAAGACTGACACAATACAATCTTCCTATCTTCTTTTGGTTTTTTACTGTAGTGAGGTTAGTAGAGTTAATAAATTTAAACCGTTATAGTTTCTGGGGTGCACGAGGGAAGAAGGCTTGGTGAATTTAGCACTCACAGTATTTACTGAAGGTAATAAGACAGGGGATAATAAGCAGTAACCTACCAAAGAGCTTGTGTAAATCAATGAAAAGAATAAGGACAAGGGGGGAGGTAAGAACAAAAATATTGCTTAGACTTACTAAGGTTAGGAAGTTAGGGAGAAGCATGATTGCCAACATACTGAAGGAATCCAGCATATAAAAGAAGAAGAAAGTAAATATTATTGTTGATGTCTTGTGGTCGGGGCAGCTGTGTATATCAGCTCTGTAAATTTATTTCAGGACATTTCAATTTGGATTCTTGAAGCAAAATCTTATTTCTTTTCACCCTGTGCTAGATTAAATTTAAAGCCTGAAAAAAATGGAGATAATGGAAGCGCTTAGAATTGGATTCAAGTGAATTGTATTTTTTACTCACGATAGATTCAATAGAGTTTCTGAAGTAATTTTTCTGTTATTCCTTCTTATTTAGTTTTGTCGTCTCTTGTCTTCTCTCTTTGGATTCTGAAGCTGTACGAATGCTTATAAAAAGCAACATTTCACCTGCTACTCTGGTCCTATTTATTTCCCCTCGGTTACTTTTTTATGAGTGGTTCATGCTTCGTGCAGAAACACTATATATATTTATACACATCTTCCAGTTACAGTGTCTGATCAATTCACGTGAAAATGAAATAGCGAAGGGAGAAAAGGTAATCTCCATGATTAGAAAAATACAGTGAGCTTTACTTTTCGACGTTGAAAGCAACATGCTAATGATATTGACTGTTCAAATTTGAAGTCGATATTTAGAATGGCAGACACGTTTTTGATTGTCCCCGTTGTAAAGAAGCTTTGACGTAGCCTAAAACGTTTTGGGGATTAGAAGCCACGGTTTATTTCTACACATACTTATAGACATTAAGCTTTTAAAATTCATTAACATGTCAACACATATAATTAGTTTGAATTATTATTATTATTATTATTATTATTATTATTATTATTATTATTATTATTATTATTTCCTTTGATTTCTGTGATACTATGAAAACGAGAGAAAAATAAAATAATAGGGATTAAGAAGACAGAGATTGACATTGCATTAAAACTTTTGAATGTTAACTTGGAAGCAAGAAGCCGACAAGTGTAAAGTTCCTTCCTTCCTTGACTTTTGTTTAAGATAGTGTGGAAGATCAACAACTTCATTTTCTTATTCACTCTTCGAGTTACATTTGCTGTCTCTTTTAGCCGTTGCCGCTGTTGAAAGTTCTCAAGTGATGTACTTTCTGTTATCTGGTACAGTATGATTCAGTAACGCCAGTCTACAAGGTTCAAAGAACGAGGGTCCTCACTAAGACTTACACACTTCACCCGCTTGAAACCATCTTAAACCATCGATCCGAGAAAACAATAATTTAGAGATTTCTAAACGATTCTTGTGCCATGCATGGTATCCATGAGACATTTTCGATCTAAGGCGACTATTTATCAATATGACTCTAGTTTTAGGTTAATGCAATCGATTCAATTTTGATTGGTATAATAAAGAATCTTCTGGAGATACAGGGCACGATGGATAAATTGTCGCCATTTTATAATATGAATTTCGCACATGAGCGTTGATTTTTTTTGTTTTGTTTTTGTAGACTGAACAGCATAATAGGGTTAATTGGCACGACCAGTGAATAAAAGAGCACCATAATGCAAGTCACACCACCAGAAATTTGGAAATGGAATGCTTTACTGCTCGGAATTCGCACCAGAAGCTTCAATACGAATATTTCAGAGTGTTTGGGTGTCATTCTGAGGATTCAGAAAGAGTTGGATGAGTCTAATGGTGAATACGAAGGTGTTTGGAGTGATCAGTAGTAATGGCGACGTATTACCTCAATTTATTTTCCCATGACTCAACACGGGGGCCTACATCAAGTGCCTTGAGGAGGTAGTGCTGCCCTGGGTCAAGAGGGTGGCTGCTGGAAGATCCTATGTCTGGTAACAGGACTCTGCACCATGCCACACAAGCAGGAGAACCCAGTCATGGCTGTTGGACAATGTCTGCAACCACATTAACCCTTATATCTGGCCACCTAACACACCCCAGACTGAAACCGCCCCCTTGATTATTATGTGTGGGGTGCAGTTGAGCGAGAGTTGAGTGAGAGTTGAGCAAAGATGAGCTGAAGGTAAGTATTATGGCAGCATTCACCAACTTAAACAAGGCGACCGTCCAGAAGAGTTGCAGGAGATTCCGAAGTCGTCTGGGGGCGGTGGTTGGAGCCAATGGTGATTTTATTGAATAAACTTACTTTTTACTATTTCAAAAGGCTTTTGTATAATTTTGGTAAATATATGTGTTAAAATGAGATGTCAGTGTTATTTCATTGTTATGTATACGAGAATTTATCCATCGCACCCTGGAGATACGGATTTGTTTTTGTTTTTCTCATGATAAATCCAATTTCTATTGTCAATGTCTTTCTTCGTCTTCTACTTCTTTTGTTATGTGCCTTGTCTCTTCAGGACGTGGGTGATCATACTCTTCCAAAACTGCCTCCCCTTGTAGGTCTTAACAATGTCTGTCTTTTGCCTATCTCTCCTAAACCCATTTAGGAGAGATAGGTCACTCGCTGCTTTCAGCTGTCCTATAGACACAAACTAAAACACAACTAAATAATTCTCGATGCTATTTATATCAAAAAATCGAAACCAAACCTCAATAAAAATTAATTACGATTACTCCACAAACATTTTAAAATGTGTACAATATATAGTCTTTAAATGTTAGTGCTTGTCATTAATAGTTTTCCTCTACCTGGCAACTACACAAATCCGGAATTTTTCCACAGCATACCTAGTTACCTCCCCTTGAACGGTGTCCGTCACCCAAGCCATAACACAGCATACCTGACTCCTCATATAAAAATGGTAATTTTTTGCATGGCCACAACAACTTTTGTCCTTCACAACCATAAACATTAAATACTTACTCTATAATTAGCAATGCCCTGATGATGACATTATGCTATGTCGAAAGTACTCGGAATAAACACAATATGAGCCAACAGGGTGTTTTCCCCTTGTCTTTTAATAACGACAGAAAAAAGCTTATCCGCGAATATGAAAGGATCCTATCGAGAATAGACAGAACATGTCTAAATTATTTAACGAAACCTTGTCTTCAACATGTCCTGCGTGTATTAAATTTTCCAAGCTCTCTTTCCTCATTATGTGCTCTCGAAATTTTTGATTCCATCTGTAGTTTTCGTTTACATTTTCCTTAAAATTGCGTCTTTGCTCACAGGTTCAGTTTATGGAATTCTCAACATCCTTCTGTAGGGCCACATTTCTGTTGCCTCAAGTCTCTCCTTCATCTGTGAGGAGACTGCCCAGCATTCAAATATAGAAAGACTGATATTACATAAGAGTTCACTGCTCTTTTCTTTGTTTCTCACGAAATTTTCCTGTTCTGTAATACTTTGCCTAACATTTGGAAGGCATCTATTCCAATGTGCCTTCGGATTTAAAAGACACAAGTGCACGTGTTAAACGTTGACTGATGTTCTTAGCGCTGCCAAAGAAAAACGATACGCACCAAAGCGAGTTCCACCGAAAAATCAGCGGCATGAACCCCTCAACAGAACTAATAATTAGAATTCTAAAGTATCGTCCTCGTAAAAGAATCACATTATAAACAAAGCAAGAATAATATGGCTTTTTTTAAGATACTGGAACAAGGAATGTCATTTTTATTATTAGGATGCTATCATAGCGAGCAATAGAAGTGCAGAAATGTAAATATACAGTTGGATCACCTCTCAGTCTTTCACCGACTGGAAAAATCACCCCCATGCGGTACGTTTCGATTCCGGGTTGCCTCGGTGTTCACAAAAAATGAGGAAGGCGCGTTGTATGTTCATATGAAAACAAAAGATGAAATTAATGCTAGGACGAGAAATGAAAAGGAAAATCCTGTTTCCAGTGTATTTAGTTATTTATTCGGATTCACTTGACGTCGTCTAATAGGTGAGGAAGTGATATTTGTGACAGCTTCAGTGCTAATTCTGACTTCCCTCACGACAGACTAACGGACCAGATCTTTTCCTCAGTTAGAGAGATCGCAACTAGCTAACGGGTGTTTCGGAACTACTCTCAATTCTAACTGTAACCCTGCTTATATGAGTCTGCTACCGGAGCTTCCTAACTTCCGGCCAAGTGACACTTCATCCTTAAAGTTTTCATTGATTTATTTTCTCTGTTTCCTCTCGGCCAGCAGGTAGCTGTTTTGAAGATTTTCTCCGTAGATTTTATTCTTTTCCTAGTCGTAAAACTACGCGCTTCTGTTTCAGATAAAATCATTCGCAGTTAATTTTACTTTGTGGATCTTTTAACCACGGGCGTGTCTTATGGTATCTCAGAAAGATCTATACATAGGTTTCATAAATTTCTAAAACGTAATTACCTGGGTAGGAAAGTTAAAGAATCTAGATACGAACTTCTTCGAACAATCACTTTGAAGGGCCATATAACAAAATTACTAACGAGGATCATAATTGCTGGTTTCGCCTTGTGTAAGAGTGCTAAAACAACCCTTCCCCAAATTTATTGATAAATCCTACAGATGAATGTTGAGATTTCTTCCTAACCTAAAAAATGAACCACTTCTCGGTTTCATCCGCTATATTTTATATACGCTATAACTACTTCACAGTATCCCTTTTGAGTGCGAACACGATTTTTACTTTGTTAACGTTTTGCTTTGTGACTGTTGTCTTATCTAGTTTTGACTTGCATATATATTGTTTGCTTAGTATTATTTTTCCCTGTTCTTTTTCTATCTTTTCTTATTGCTTATTTGGAACTTTGTCAATTCTGTTTGGGCAGTATTTTGACAATTAAACTTAACTATGGCCAATTACTCCACACTAACCAATACAGCTTGTAGCAAAATTACACCAGAAACTAAACGAGAATCATATACAAGAATAAATTGGAACAAAAATTGCAATTTATATTAGGAGATTGCTATCAGAGAGAGCAACAGAAGAGTAGAAATATCGATAGCTATCTTTCATCGATTGCAAAATTTAATTCTCTGAGTGGTATAATTGTTATGGTAACCTATCTACATTAGAATAAACTCTTCCTCCTTCATAAATACTAACCTGCGAGACTTCCTAAGGAGGCAGTCGGGATGCATGCAGTGTTTGACTGTTTTGAGACTTCTGTCGAACTCTCTAGTTTGGCAGAGAGGAACCCGGACGAAGCTATGCCGAAGGGCAGAGTTTTGTTCGGGGAGGTAGACAGACTCAAACCCGCTTATGCGGGTTCTGTGGTGATGTTTTTGGCCGAACCTACGGGTTCAGAGAACCCACGGTAAACTCGGCCTTGTGCCACATACATCCCGCGTGGGGGGACTGTTAAATATTGACAGTCGGGATGCGGTGTAACCTGACAGCTCAGACGGACACTTCTATCTGCTGACTCATAACACTCTTATTTTGTATATATGTTCTGTTATTTCAGTACACTTGTTCAACCTACCTACCTTCTTTTCGTGTCTGTCTTTCTGGCCCCTAACAGGCCACAACATTAATAAAGGAACACCATCTCAAATGAAATAAATCATGGGGACGGTAGTCTTATACCTCTAGCGGAAAGGACCGCTTGTTTAAAATCGTCGGAATCATAAAAAAGAATACCGCGATATTTTAAAGGAAAATCTGAATGATTCTGCTATGTGTCTTTTGGAGACAACACACAAGGGTACAGGCGACAAAATGGTCGAAAGAAATGATCAACGTCTCACCTTAACCTGAATTGAATCAGGGACTGAATTCAATGAATAATTTGTGGCGAGAACTTAAGGTTAGGATTCATTTAAGATAACCTTCAGCTTTAGTAGATTTCAAAAAATTTGCATTCGGAAAATGGAACGACATGCCAGAAGAAAATTGTAGTCGATTAGGTTACTAACAAAAGAAATCGTTTACATAAAGTTATTGACCAGAAAGGCTACGCCATTGAGGATAAGCTGAAGAGCTTAACTAAATTATTAGGCGATAATTTCGTTCTCGCCTATTTTGTCCCTGTTATATTAATAATATTACTGTCCTGGATAAAATGTTTCTGAAATTGACGATGACTAGTATTGTGACTTTTATGTATAAAAGATGTTTCAATATTTCAAATATATTAATATATCTTATTTAAATATTTAAAAATATATTTTAGTATTTTATAATTAATTATATTATTTTAAATTACATTTATTGAACCGGACATATAATTTTGCGCCTCACTGTATATATATATATATATATATATATATATATATATATATATATATATATATATATATATATATATATATATATGCATAAAAGTATAGAATTGGTGCATACGGAATAAATTCCAATAACCAAAAAATACTATTCTTAAAAGAGTGCTCAATACAGAGCAGAGCAAATATTTATTCAAAAATTATAACATACATATGTTATAAAATCACTACAAAAATAGCCATTTTGTATCAACACTTCTGGTGTCTTATCAAGTGATGGTATTGAACGTAGAATAAAGGGTTTTAAAAGGTTCAAATCGAACAAACACACCTCGCTAGGGGAAACGCTGTTACATAAGCTGCAATGATCAATCAAAATGCAAGTATATGAGAATACAAAAAACTTGACAACGAACCTTGGTTATAATAATCAATGCCTTAATGTTAGGGTTAGAATAAAATAGAAATCTTTCTAATTAATAGTTACAATTTCTATTTATTTTTTAGTTTTCGATGTTTAAGTAACGTAGCAAAAATTTGTTACATAAAAATAGAAAAAAAAATATAACGAAATAATAAAAAAGAAGTTAAATAAAATGTAAAGAAATTAAGTAAATAATAAGCAAATTAACAAGCGACAGATACACACATAAACACAAGAAAACGTAATAATAATGACTAACAACTAATAAAATAACAAAGTAATCTATAATAAATAATAAGTGAAAAAAAAACTTAATAAACAACACGGCATTCGGGTCCCCAATTATTTCTACTCAAAAGCCTCGAGAATAATTCGAAACATTACCGTTACCGCCTACCCAATAACCCTCATGATATTATAATAGACTGTACTAGACACAATGCATCTATGACAAGGATATATAAATAGTCGAGTCAAAACATAACACACATGGCCTGAAGATTGTGTCGAAGCATGACTTTCAGCGCTTGGTGTTTACCTCAGCGCCCTCTTTTATATTTACATACGCTCTATCTCTGACACTGGGCACTTTACTCGTAAATATAGCATGCCTTAAATGTATATTTTTAACATTCATATATATATACATATATATATATATGTTTGTGTGTGTGTGTCTGTGTGTGTGTGTCTGTGTGTGTGTCTGTGTGTACGTGTGTATGTCTGTGTGTGGGTATATTTTCTACAATCGTCAATGATGGCCTGTCTATGTCCCAGTTTATCAAGACATGAAAAAATAACTACCCACCTCCACCCTGTGACCTTACTTTTATATTTAGAACAGGCATTTAATTGGTTAATCAAGACATATCCACAAGTGTATTTTTAATTCTGACCTTATGCACCCACCTTTACCTTTCGGAAAAGAGGTAACACTTTCCTTCAAAAATCATTTAATCATCATCGCCTGAAGAAGTACAATCATAGTATTGAAACATGAAAGCTTTTGTGTAGCGATTTCAAAATGTTTTCATTATAATCTCTTATAATAAAAATAATAATAATAATATATTTCTCTACTTTGTATCGAGCACTTTTTTTAAAGTAAATGCTACAAAAAATGGATTTTTATTTCATCTATTCTTTCTCTCATTATATATATATATATATATATATATATATATATATATATATATATATATATATATATATATATATATATTTGAATTGGATATAGTCCGACAATTTATTTAAAGACATTTATGATATGTTTAACGTTTTTTTATAGATACAAGTATCTATAAAAAGAACGTTAAACATATCATAAATGTCTTTAAATATATATATATATATATATATATATATATATATATATATATATATATATATGCATGTTTCATTAAAACCGACAGACAAGGTACTACGGTGAAGCTTTTTATTTAATTTTTCTTGTGTTCACACAAGAGCTTTCTTTTTGGGACACAGAATGTGCAAAAATTGTCCGAATGTTCTATAGCTCCAAGCGCTTATACTTTTAGCCATTATCAAGGATGATTTTATTTTTCAGTTTAATTGAGTGTGTGCGTTATGTGTATGCTTTCAGTGTTTTATAGAGGTGTTTTATTTTCCGAACACGGTTAACATATTGTGGCCTAGTTCGTAGTTAATATTGTTAAGAGTTGGCGTTTTCGTTTTCATTATCAGGGCGTGCATTATTTTTAATCTTTTTTATAAGTGGATGAGGTTATTATGTTTGTGTTTTCTACTAGTATGTTTCGAATGGAGTCTGGTAGGTTCGTGTGTGTGTGTTTAAATGGGTTTTAATTGAGCTCTGGTCGGATAAGTGTAAGGTAAGGCTTCTAGATAGGTATGTAGTTGTGTGACCGATATAATTATTTATGAGTTCGGTTTGATCAGGAACACAGTTACTTAAAATCATCCTTAAATAATCCTTGATAATGGCTAAAAATCATCCATAAATCATCTTTGATAATGGCTAAAAGTATAGCCGAAAACGCTCGGAACTTTAGAACATTTGGACAGTTTCTACACACACTGTATCCCAAAAAGCAAGCTATTGTTCGAACACAAAAAATTAAATAAAAAGCTTAACCGTAGTATCTTGTTTGTGGATTTTAATGAAACATGCATAAATGAAGGATTGCTGCCTAAATACACTATATACACACACACACACACACACAAATATATATATATATATATATATATATATATATATAAAGAAATATAGTCTTAAAGTGTGCTATATTTATGGGATAAAGTGCTCAATATCAGAGATAGAGCGTGTGTAAATATAAAAGTGAACATAGAAGTCAACACTTAGAGGCGACAGTCTGTTTCATGCTATATATATATATATATCAGATACACATCCTGACGTCATTATTTTGTATGATGATATTTCTTCGTCACTCAAAATAGTCATTTCTCATGATATGATAATATCTTGTTACTAAATAGTGACACCAGATTGCTAATACTTTTCTCTTTACTACTTTTGTTTCCTGTCAACTTTTTCAAATTTTTAGGGATATTCTCCATATTTTTACTTGCTGAGCAAAATCCTTTCAACACTTTCATCTGAGGTTTAATGTAATTTCACTGAATCTTTTTCCGATGAAGGGAATCGTCATTTTAGCGTTAACAAAATGACTACGGGGTGCATAACGTCTGTTGACCTCTGGGATACTGAAATATTCGATACCCATTAGAATATTCAAAAGTAGAATGGAATGATAAAGACCGTGAAAGTGAAATATGGACACTAAAATGTTTACTAGGGAAAACAGTTTTTTACCTCTCAATGTAAAGTCTTGATAAAACATTTCATCACTTCCAGCAACTTCTTCTATAAGAGAACATTTTAAAAGGATAGGTGATCATTCCAACTTTCAATGTAACCCTAAGTTCCTTTTGGTTGCTTCGATAAACCAACAAAATTGTACCCCGTTTCAACTAACTACACTGATTTTTTGGTCTTACTACGAACAAACTAGTTTCATACAGATCTACCAACTGATAAGAAGAAGACTGTTTTATCATCTCATATTTATCATTTTTATTTTGTTTTATGGTATATCAACCTCAGTGGGTTATTTAACGCCGACAGTATGTTTAAGGTCGGTTTTTATGAATCGAAGATGTATTTTTTGTAAGAAATCAATTTGTAAGAGATCAGGTTTCATTGAGGTATTTTTGTAAAGTGTGTTTTTGTCGAGAGTAAATTTTATTGCTGGTAAGATGGTATTTTTTCTTTCAAAAATGTATTGCTGGCATTTTTACTATACAAATCTATTTTTATACGTTCATGGTGTTTTGACCTCAGTTTGGGAAGTTAACTATTTGTCCATAGATGGGACCCTAACAGGCACTACCACCCCGCTCGATATTTGGCCTTAATCCATTAAGCACGAAAAAAATGTATGTCCTTCAAAATTGAGGTATAACAAGGGAATCAAGGAAATTTTCATTATCTGCAGCTAATAGGTTAAAAATTTAATGACACGAGTGGAATTAACGACTGGCCCCAAATATGTGAACCTTTTTCAAACCTGTAGGTAAATATCAGTGCTTTACCTTGAATTATTTCGGCTAACTACATCACGTTTACTAATGAGTAGTTTGTTCGAGGAGATGTATGATTAGTGTAATAGTTTGTGACTCGGGAAAAGGAAATCAGCAAGCCAGTTTCGAATTCCGCTCAGGCTCATTAAATTCACTTTTACACAAATACTCTTGTGAAAGTTATAAATCCATCTCTTTTTCCCCAAGCTAAGGACCAGTGCTAAGTTGGCAGCCAGTCTAGGAGAAGGACGGATCGGTTTGCTAATTTGCAGGTAGATGCTATTCAGCTATGAGTGGCCATACTCGATAAAGCAAAAACGTACTATCAGACACACCAGCAGCCTGGGTCACACTTGTTGGTGTATCGAACCGTAAAAACTCACAAAGACTGAAATTCTTAAGTCGCGTGAATTGTGCAATTCATAGCAGACGGAGATAGCCTCTACTTTTACTGAGTTTAACTCTCACAGGGTACTTCATCCTTCTGCCAAACTTAGCTAAGCTTTGTAAACCAGGGTTCTGTCACGTTAGAGGGCACCTCAGCGAGGGTTATTGGCTAACATACTCTTTTAGAGAAGCTTGCCTTGGGCCAGATTAAGCTAAACTAAGGTCGATTCTTAATAGTTGTCCTACACTATTGTTTCTGTGCACTACTGAGGTATGCCTAGTAAATAGTCATATTTATTTCAATAAGTTCGTATAGTATGAAATCGGTACCTTAGGCTACTACACCAGAGGCTCACTTTACAAATCTGTTTGGCTAGCAGCATATAGAAAAGTGAAAATAGTCAATCTTGCTAAATGCAATGAATTTATAAAATCCTTGTAAAATTTTAAATATTATATGTATATTTTATTTTCAAGTTGTTTAGCATTTCGGCTTCGTCTGAAACAAAGCTACAAATATGAAACCCTAAATGAAGAACGATGTAATTATTTAGACATCTATCTGACGTTTAGAGGATTCGTCTATTGCGTTAAATCAAGATATGGTTCCAATGGATTTCAATCACTGCCTCCTTTTATGTTTTGAAACCGGTTTTAAGATATATATTCTCATTGAACTTTGTTTTAAAATGCATGTTTTACTGAAAGCAGTTTTAAATGCATATTCCTGTTGAATATTGTTTTTAAATGAATATATTGCTGAAAACTGTTCGAAGATGCATATTTTTGTTGAAATTTGTTTTAAGAAGCATATTTTTGTTTAACACTGTTTGAACATACATTTTTTTGTTGGGAACTGTATTAGAATGCATGTTTTTTTTTTGTTGAAAGCTGTTTTAAGATGCATATTCCTGTCGAACATTATTTTAAAATACATGTTTTTTTTAATCAGTTTTAAGATGCATAATACTGTTGAACATTGTTTTATAATGCATATTTTTGTTGAACATTGTTTTAAAATGCATATTTTGTGCAGAAATGTTTTTTCATTGGAATGAAAATTTACGGTTACATTCATTTACGAGTTCTGAGAATTTCTCAGTGAAACATGAGAGGCTAACAACGTTTTTAAGATCTCTTTCTCTTCTCTCTCTCCCCCCCCCATTGTTTTCCGGTTTCTTTTTCTGCGATGGCAGGTGAAATCTCACTACTTGAGAGACATCGCCTTTATATGAAAGCCTTTGTTTCTAGACAATTCAAAAGTAGTTCTTGTCTGTAATAATGGCAAATCCGCCATGGTGCATTCGTCCGTTTTTCTCTTGACTTTGACTGTTTCTTGCATTGAAATAACAAACCCTTATTATTATCATTTAAATATAGACAGGAAATGACTGAGGTTGTAGCCCATATATGGTAGTAGTAACAGCAGCGATGATAGTGTTGGCCTTTGTCATTGAAGAATGTTCAATTGTCATGATTATATGTAAGTTTCTATTTAATATTTGAGTTTTCACACCAGCTGATACCTGTCGGTGAAGATCCAGTGACAGCAAATCTTCCCTGTACTCTAGTAAACATCTAAGCATTTTTGTTAGTTTCCTATTGCTACGGTCTGGATCAAGATTGTCATCGACTTCCTGGCACAGGGCTGCGTCCCTGTGTGCTGGTGGTATCTTGGCTACGACTAGCTTAGACTAGCTCTGACCAGCTTGGACAAGCTATGACCAGCTTAGACCAGCATAGACCAGCGGCCCGAGTGAAAACACCCAGGTCCCCACGTTAAAAATTAACCTTGTGTCACAACCTGACTCAATGGCGGGGGGGGGGGTAAAGTAAATATCTACTTCCATGGTTCAATGGGAGATTACAAAAAACAACATCCCCGTTTTCTGAGAAATAAACCGAAGACTAAAGGTGAACTACTGGCTTTAATTTATCAGAATGCTATGAAATTTATCTAAAATTAAATTTATCTATGAACTCCATTTTTTAGTTCCGACAAGACAGACTATGTTACTTGTATGAAGTCGAATCGGCTTTATTTCAACCGTATCCCAAATGTAAAAAGAAATTTTGACTCATATTGTTTTTTTCCCAAAAACTAGTATGGAATAAACTCCCGCGTGGATGCTTCCCTAAAAATATGCTACTTCTATGGAGTCTAATCGCCTTCATTTCAACCGTAATGGAAATGTAAACAGAAAATTTCACTCATACTTCTTTTTCACTAGTATGAAAAAAAACTCCCGCGTGGATACTTCAATCAATCTCTTCAAGTCACGTGTTATCTAATCTCTTCATCCGCGTTGTCTTCACTTCTGAACACACCTCCTTTTTCATTCACATCTCATGCCTTATTAATTGCAATCATTTTAACAGTGAGCATTTATCCTGACTGTCCCTCCCACTTCCGTGTTTTTTGTTTCTAAAATCTAAGCTTCTAAAACTTTTTTGTAATCATTATATGCAGGAAAAATCTATAAGGTCTCAATCCAGAAGACCGGAAACTCAAACTCTCTGTATCCGTTTAAACTAACCTTTTTTTTTTGTATTGTCGTGTTTGTTTGTTTTATTTTTTTGTGGGGGGTCATATATGGTTGAGATTATTCCTCTTAAAGTTATAGTATTTTCTTGATTTTAAATGAAAACTTAACTATTTTCCAATACTGTAAAATGTTCACTTTAGATACATGGGAAAGGTACCAGTTAAACTGACGCCATTGGCTTCTGAATTCTATGATTGGTTGTAATACACTTGTCCCGGTCTACTACTCATAAAGATTCTGATTCTCTTTTCAAATAATGTCTATCCTACCATGACGTTTCTTTTCATTAGTCTTTGGTATCTCCATGGAGTTTTTCCGTCCCTAATTCTCGGATGGAACATTTATTCTATTGTAAGTTATCCTGCGACTTCTCTATCATCAATAATCTGAAGTTAAAATGACAGCAGGCTGACTGAATATTTGCCATTTGATGTTCTCGATGTTATCGTTTAGATGATATCAGTTTTACCTCGGAATTATAAGTTGTCCAAAATTGTCCACCTTTGCTAGAATCTTCACGACTTTTATTATTATTATTATTATTGCTCTTGTTGTTGTATTTTATCTTTCCTTTCTAAGTCCTGGGTATGACGATAAACTATATCCGCGTCCTGGGAAAGACGATAAAGTACATTCGACAGCAAATACTCTGATCAGGAGGTTTTGAGGAGCGTGGAACCACTTCTTAATTGCTGATGGTCCCACGTCCACCCTGACCCGGGGTAGCAGCACCTGTTAGGGACCCAGCTATTGGCAAATAGTTAACCCCAAACTGGGGACAAAACACTATGAAAGCAATATATTTTTGTAAAAAATTATTACCAGCAATTAAGTTTTGAAAGAAAAAATTACCAGCAATACATTGTTGAAAAAAAGAAGTATTACCAGCAAAATACATTTTTGAATGAAAAAATATTACCAGCAATACATTATTGCCAAAAATATATTTTTGAAAAAACAAAGTATTACCAGCAATACATTTTTGAAGGAAAAATATTACCAGCCTACATTATTACCAGCAATACATTATTACCAGCAATACATTTTTGAAGAAGCAGAATATTACCAGCAATACATTTTTGAAGGAAAAGTTATTACCAGTAATACATTTTTGGACAAAAATATTACTAGCAATTAAAATCTTGTCGGTATTCGGTTGATATGTTGTAAAACAAACGAAACCAATCTTTCCTTTGTGTCGTCTGAGTTGTGCTTCCAAGTCTCAACCAGAGATTTCAAAAGATAGTAAGCTTCTCGTATTAGAAAATGCAAACAGATTAGGTGTCGTGCAGAGAGAAACAATCTAATTGTGGCCATTGCTTGTATAGAAATTTGCGCAAGATGCGAGAAGTACCCTTGAGCGTGATTGTGCAATCATTATATTTTAGGGCTTCCAGGAATTTCATCCTCATATCGTTCGGCTCCTTTTGATATAATTCCCAAATCCCTAATTTTGTCTTGAGACTTCATTTTAATGATTTCTTTTCCGAGTTCCTTGCATTGACTTTGTTTACAAACAAGATTATTTTTATTTCTATTAATATTATTATCTTTCTCAAAATTTTCTTTTTCAAACGGAGAATTTGCATTATCGGCGTTCTCCATCGAATCATACGTCATCAGAGACCATCTTTCGCAGAATATTTGCAATACCAAGTTTGTTTGTTTTTTAAGCATATCGCCCCAGACAAGACGGGATGCCACTAGTACGCAAGAGGTTACAGAGCGTGGAAGCAGGAGTAAAGAGGGTGCTTGAAGAAAGGACACAGAAAAGGACAGGGATCATTTCCCGCCTCCTTACCACACAGTCCAAATCCACTTGATGGTAAATCTTCTTCCGGGCAGAATTAGCATTCAAGGTTTGGTTTTGGGCGGCTACACATAGGTATTCAGTCTAGCGTTTCAATTCGCCTTTCGTTAACTAGTCTTATGAAACTTTTGCCATAATAACCTTTGGTGTTTGAAAGAACTGTCCATGGGGCGGCATTTAATTTCTCTTTCGTATAGTTATCCTCTCTTCTTTTCTCGATGTCCTCTCGTCTTTTAGAAGTCCCTCTTCACTATTTAAAGTTTCAATTCCAACGACTTACGTTCACTTGCTACTCAATCTTCAATACTTATAAGTCATTTGCTTCCTTATTTTAGTAGTATGTATAATCTTGTAAAATCTTACTTTAACCTGTACATGCAGCACAGTCAAATGTGTGTGAAAGATGTTATAAAATATACCGCATAAGCTTGAAGGTGGAGCTCAGTTAGAAATAACTTCAGGTCGAGTAAACCCGTCCACTTAGACGGTATCTGACTGAAGGTCTTCCTGTCGTCTTCAAGGTAATCCTGGTCCACAGCAACCAATTGTCGTCTTCAGGGTCAATCCTGGTCCACGACATCCAGTTATCGCCCTACACATTCCCGGTCGTCCAAGATGCCAATACCGCGGCTGATCGATGAAGTGATAGTTTCAATCCAGTGCTAACCTTATCCCACGTTGTGTTTTTCTTTGATCATATGGCGGCCAAGATCGAATCGTTGTCAGGTAGCTTCGTATTGGGCTGGTCCAAGCAGGGCGAAGCCGTAAAGATAGAAAATAATACTCGAATAAATTAAAGTAAATATTATTATTATAACAAGCCCTTCGTACAGTAATTGATTAATTGTTGTTAAATCCAAGAGTTCGCATGCAAACAATTATCGGCCCAACCCCGCTTCTAACTTGGACGTGACATTTTGTTGACTTGGTAAAGTTTGTTTTACTGATTTGGTAAAGTTTGGCACAAGGCTGATGTCGGTGGTTCTCGTCGGCAGATAATCACGTTGGTTGCCTCGCGTCCGGTGACTGGAACACACACTTTCTCTCTCTACTCTCTCGCTCTCGCTCTCGCTCTCTCTCTCTCTCTCTCTCGCTCTCTCTCTCTCTCTCTCTCTCTCTCTCTCTCTCTCTCTCTCTCTCTCTCTCTCTCTCTTCAGAGCATTCGTATTTAATGACGTTCACCTAAACCGGCGCGGAGCACGAAGCAGTTGGGTAATTCGGTGTTTCCCCCTGCCTGTAATCTCTATTGTCTGGGGCCTGCATAATTTCGGTGAATTCCCCTCTTCCACGTATGATGGTTACAGGCATTACTTCGCCCAATAACTTCCACTTCTTCTTATTATGATCTCCCACTAATCCCCCTTAGTATGCGTGGGTGGCTCCAGAGCATTTTTGAGGAAAAACAACAAAAATAAAACTAAGATCACACACATTTTACATAGATAAAGCTCTTCGTAATGTGTGAGTTGTACTTGTGAGTACAATTTGTTCTATTTCTTTAAGGCTATCAGGAATTCCTTCAATGAGTCTATCGGAACCTTTTCCAATCAATCCGTGAGCTCCAACTACAACAGGGATTGTTGACGTCCTCATATGCAACATTTTTGAGATTTCGATTTCAAGGTCCTTGTACCTTGATAGTTTTTTTGAAGATCTTCAAAGATACAGTGATTGCCATGTCAATACGAAAGCATATTCTGTTTTTGTAGTCTCAGATCACGATGTCTGAGCGATTAGCTTTGATTATTCTATGTATATTGTAAAGACCCATAACATTTTTACAGGTCCTATCTCCGTAGCCTGGTCTGGGGGGTGTTCATACCAATTTCTTGCAGCTTCCTTTCCGTAAAAGTTGCAGATTTTATTATTATTATTATTATTATTATTTGAGATCTACGACTCGTAGATGTTTCGGCTAGGTGGTGATGCCCTTATCTCCTTGAACATATGAGATGTTCCAAGCAGTGCTGGTACATGAGCAATCTCGATGATGTCAGTTAGCCGCAAGCTCAACGCAGACCTCAAAAGGAACTCTTACATACGAATGGTCGATTCTCTATACCCCTACAGCAAATACGTCAGTCCTCTCGCTGCTGTCCTCTACCGTTACCAGATCCAGATTAAGCCGAAAATGGATTACAGGAGCAGCCCAGTCTTCACTTTGCAAGTCTTGATATAATCCAAAAGCTTCTGATGAATTATTTTCCACCCTGCAATCCCTTTCCTATAGGCTAAACGTTGCAAGCCTCTCGCTACTCTATCTCTATTTTCCATGAAAAGTGTTCAAACGAACTATATTCCTTAGTTCCACAAAGTTCGAACCTTCACGCCTACGATCCGCTATGACACGCATATTGTAGCGAACTACCTTCATTCCATTCGTATTCCACTTGAGCGGCTTCTTCCGACGAACTGCTACTTAGTGGAACCAACAACCAATTGGATACGTTTCCGATTATTACAATTTTAACATGCTCAAGTCCAAGACTAACCGTTCGCTTCCCCACATAAATTGTGCTTCTTACTATGTAACCTTCTACCTCGAATAGCGTTTACCCCTTATACAGGGTGAACATTATTGCAAAAACTCATGACATCCTGCTAGGAAGAATTATTATCATTATTATTATTATTATTATTGAGGCTTTTTCTATATAAACTATCCATATTTGGAAACAGATAATTAAAATTGATTATTGGATTTAAAGAAAACATTTCTAATGTTAGGTTTGTGTGAATATTTTCTTTGCCGAATTATATGAAATTTGCCCTCATTCATTCCTGATTTCGATGTAATATTTCCGTTCGTCAATAAAGTTTATAGTAAATGCCTGACGTCCCGGATGTGAAATTCCCATGCAAAGGTTATGAAGTCAATGCGGTCGAAAGGAAGTATTGGCTGCTACTAAATGCAAAGTTGAAATTAACCATCAAAGCATTATAAAGTCGCGCTCTGTATGTAATAAATTTATTTAATATAAATATTATAAAATAACGATATGTATCTTCAAGTCGAGAGAGAAACACCCATGTACACTTTAACATCCAGAAATACACGAAAGCTTCTAATCATATGCAAATGCAACTAAGAAACGTTATCGTCAAACAAGAATAATCGTTAGCAAAATGGCCAGTCCAAGACGCAAGCTACAAAATGGAGACGTCCGAGTCTAGCAAATATAGAATGTGGCAGAAATCCGAAGGTGTATTGCAATAGAGGAAGATGCTTTCCAAAAGTTAAACATAATATTAAGAAACAGGAAAATGTCGTTAGAAACATAGACTGCTGAACTGCTACACTAATATTAGTCCACTTCTATGGCAGAGAATGTCAATTTCCTCATAGATGAAGAAGAGACTTCAGATGTGTTTCTACAAAATGATGCTGAGAATATCATGGACTGAACATATGAGCAATGAGGAAGTTTCAAAGAAACTAGGAACGAAAAGGACAACTTTGCTTCAGGCTCAGAAAGAGAGTGTTAAAATTTCTAGGGATTATAATGAGGAAAGAGGGCTTGGAGAATTTGACGGACAAAAAATATTGAAGGCGAGAGGGTTGAAGAGAAACTGCAGATCAACAAAATAACGAGCGTATATAGATGGGGGGCAGGGGTGAGCGGGAAAGCTAAAAAGGGTAGGAAGTTGTAGAGAGGCATGATCGCTCACGTTCTGAAGGGACACGATCCACAAAATAATATATATATATATATATATATATATATATATATATATATATATATATATATATAGTGAGCCCCCGCCTATTTGCGTTTCAGCATTCGCAGCTTTACACATTCGCGAATTTTTCTGAAGTACAACTTGTTATTTACGGAAACCCCGAATATTCGTGTGTTTTTCTGAAGAACAAATTATTCGCTGAGATTCCCTCGATTCACATACTTTTTCGATAGAACATATTTCAAATATTCTTGTATTATTTTCCTGTTATTTAAGTGACTCAAAACATATAAAAGTCCATTTTTATGGTAAAAATTGGCAGAATTGTACATCTTCATTGTAAAAAAACAAACGCAAGAACATGCATAGTGCTTGGGCTTTGTTCTTTGTTCGGGGCTGCGGCTGGGGTCTTAAAAGTAGCTCATGTTTTAAACCTTATATTTTCTATCTTGTTACACATATTTAAGACAGTATTTTCAATGGTTGTAGCGATCTATGCGTAATTAAAAACGGTTATTTTACGTATGAAAGAAAATTTACGTGTATGGTCACCAATTCTATTTTTCAAAAATGTTTTTAAAAGGCTCTGAAATGTTTCTAAAGTGTTAAGTATGAAAGTTTAAGGCATACGGGGTTTTGGCAATCAAAATAGGTGCTTATAAGCACTTTTAGGGGCCTTACAAGAATTCGCCGATTCTAACTATTCGCGGCCGGTTCTGGTCCCTAACCTCACCGAATACGGGGAACTCACTGTACATATATATATAGCGAGAGTGGTTTAAGATCATTCATACGGCTGGTTCCAACAATCATTGAAGATTTTTTGAAATCAGTCTGTATAGGATTAAGGAAACCTCTCTACTGGCAGAAAGAATTTGTGAAGTCCCTTAATCTGTTGGCGGATATTTTATTTTAACTGTCCCTCGCTAATTATTTACACGTTATTTCCCCTCTCCTCGTTATAAGTATATACACTTATATGTTATTTTAGCGTATTTCCCCCTTTTTTTTGCTCTTCATTTTCGTCACTGTTTTTTTCGTTAATTTGTCAATTATCCAATGATTGTCTCCTGATGAGATGTTAGTTGAAAGGGCCTTAGAGTCTAATAAAATTAAAATTAATAAATTCCTAGTTTTTAAGACTGTATATAAATTTTGTACCTTTAAGCATTTGTTTATATATATATATATATATATATATATATATATATATATATATATATATATATATATATATATAAGGTAGGATAAATTTTATATTATAAAGAGATAATCATACATTGAATCAATTAGCAATATTAATGCAATTAATGGCGAAATCTCTTCGCTAACAGACTTAATATAAGCATTAAACTACTAATAATCCACTGAATGATGCGATCCTTATGTGTAAAATTGTTGTCAGTTGGATCTCGTGTATTTTTAGAGCAGCAAGTACTTTCAAAAACTTCATGTTCTCATCATCAGGCTGTAATTTTTTCCTTTAAAATCAAAACTCGAAGACGAAATAAATGTATTGTAGACCGAAAGATGTTTTTTTAAGAATGTGTTATTTATTAACGGTTATATAATATTGGAATGTGCAAGTCGCAACGCTGGCGGGGTCATATGCAATCTTTTAATAACAGTAACTATAAGTATATGATTACATTATCCAAATACTTTTGGAGTCTAAAAGCAAAAATATAAAACACCTAAGGTTAAATGGAAATTGATTAGAAAAGCCCGGACATGTAACTCCTTATATACCCTGTGTTACCTATGCCTTAACGAGAAACTTGAAATAATTAGATTTAAAAATAAGACTGATCTTTTAAATCAAAGATATGAACTAACAGTTAACTGTAAACATCGTTTTAAATTTAACTTAGTATAGAGATCATATACTTTCAATGATAATGATAAATTAAATTTAATAGACTATTACCTTTATAACATGATGGTCACCAGGTCGATATGAATGTGTATTGTGTACTTACAAAGTGTTATACGTGTCTGTATTTGTATGTATATATTTGCATGTTATGTAGGTGTGTTTGTACTGTTGGATGTGTATGTGTGTATATAGGGGTATATATATGTAAGTGTTTTTTTTGTTTTTTTTATTTATATGAAGGTATATATGTGTGTATATTGACACCTATCATATGTTAACCTGTTTATGTGTACGAGTAGGGATGTAAACTTTGGTAGGTGTCTACTACTAAGTGTGTAAGTATATATATGTGTATATGAATATGTATGTCTACTTGTGTGTGTGTAAATGTGTATATATATGTATATGTATGTATATGTGTATGTGTATATGTATGTATATATATACATATATATATATGTGTGTGTGTGTGTTTACATATGTATATATGTATGTATATGTGTTTGTATATAGGTATATATATGTGTGTAGGTATTTATATGTATGCGCTCGGATGTGGGTGTACTGTATATCTGGATGTGTTGATATGGGTATTTATATATGATTATATATTTATGTATATATGGATGTATGTTCGTATGTCGTAGTATGTGTATTTGTATGTATACCTAAAATCTACTAAAATCTACTTTTGTTGATAAGGAGCTTTTAATTGCTTATAGACTGTCTGTTGTTATTTTTTTAAATTATTATAAACTTTTAA
>OZ038483.1:6604959-6769959 GCA_964036315.1 Acanthosepion esculentum | reverse complement strand
ACCTAAAATATTTTGTTGAATCTATATATATAATACATGCATATTATGCGAAGATTCAAATTAAATAAAAAAAAACCTTAAATCCAATAATACAAGTCGTAGCAGGTCTCAATACAAAATGTCTCAGGCGAATCAATAAAATCTCTCGAATCATTTACATACTTAGGAAGCAAAATAAATTTTACTGAAAAAGATGTGACGCGTAGCTAAAGCCTGGGCTGCCTTGAATAAAATGGACGTCATATGGAAATCTAAATCTAAACCTCAAATGGAGCTTTTATCGCGCCACTGTAGAATCAGTTTTACTGTGTGGTGCCACTGCTTGGGCATTAACTAAACCCCTAGAGTTTAAGCTTGATGGAACGTACATTCGGATGCTGAGAGCTATACTTAATATCTCTAGGAGACAACATCCAACTAAATCACAGCTATACAGACCCATCCCTGATATTTCTTATATAATACGTGAACACGCAATGCACTTTGCAGGACATGGCTGGCGAGCAAATCAAGAATTTGCCAGTGATCTACTTCTCTAGACACCTAGCTATGGCGCAAAATGGGTTAGTCACCGAGTAACCATCTACATTGACAAACTATGCGATGACAAAGGATGCTACCCTAATGACCTTCGAACTTGATGATTGGCGTGATAGATTAGCTCGACCGAATAAGTTTTACTAGAATATGGCAATTGTTCAGATGAGCTCTTCGCTATGGTAGCTAGACAATTTGAATTTAAGCGCAGTTCTAGACTGGCATCGAGATTTCCTTAATATAGAGTCGAACTGGCTAGATGTAGCCATAAATTCTATGCTAACAGTTTCTTTTCTCGCACTTGTGGAAATCCCTTCCGGCGCCACGCTTTCCAGCAACTTTAATCTGCAAAGATTTAAATGCAATGTCAATCGCATCTACTGACCTGATTACTCTTTCTTTTTCCCGCTCATTATTAATGTTTCCGTTCCGAATTCTCCCACACCCTGTAAGCTCTTGTGTCTTAGTGACTTTATTGCCTTACACGGAATGATATCGATTAAAGTGTGATAACGAATTAAATATGGATATTAACCGTTGAATCTTTTATTTTCTATGAGCTTAGTTTATTTTTTGCAATGATAAAAATATGTAATCTTTAAAATTTTGTTATAATCTTAACCGAGAGTTTGAACATTTTCCTCGCTTCACTCAGACTCGAATCCGAAAATGATATTTTAAAGTTAAACCATAATGTCAAATTTCAAACCAAAGATTTCTTTTAAAATAACTCATTATATTATGAAGGTTTATAATATAAAAACTTGCAGTTTGCTTTATTTACCATTCGTGTCAGAAAAGAAAAATACACCTTTAATTGTTTCTCGGCACAATACGTTAGACCGATGCAAACATTTCCAGCGCATTTAATTAACATAATGTTAACGAAATTTTAGACTCGTGTATTTGAAATTTTCTTGGCTCTTTACATTTAATCGGTCAACTGTCTCAGTTACGTTTTAGGAAAAATACAGAATCTAGACAAATTATTCTAACATAAATCCCCCTTATCATAAATCTCGCAAACATCAGGTTATAGATAGATGTGTCAACACATCATAAAACGTCCTACCTTCTTTTAAAAAATACATTTCTGTGATATTTTAAACTAAAATTAAGTAATATTGGTTTCAGTTCAGATTAATTTGACATCAAATCGGTTAATCTGCATCAAATAACGTTTCAGAAAAGTATATATATATATATTTAATCAAGAGAATTATGTTGTATTGACAAATTTGTCAGTATGAACGTTTTTAGCGATTTTACTGATAATCAAAAAAAATAATTCCAATGAATTTAAATTCGGTTTGAAATTCAGTAAAGTATATATATATATATATATATATATATATATATATATATATATATATATATATTAGCAAATTCTCTTTTAGGTATGTTTGATTGAATAAATTGCAAATATTATGTTTGGTTATTTTTATCATAATCCTTTCATATTCACGAGTATTTATATTATAATATACGGAAAAATATAAATAAAGCAATAGAATAAAAAACAGAAAAACTGAAATATTACTGCGACACAGCCATTGTTACCTTTAAAAAAGAAAACAAATGAGTAAAAACTATTTTGATTTACTTCTGACAAATCAGAAATTACATTCTCCCTTGATAAACTGTCAGTGCCCACATGACATGAATTAACCAATAAATGATGACTTCAATGTTTTAAAAATCCACGATGCCTTCATTATTGATAATCAAAACATCTAATGTATGCGATTAAAAGGTGTGACTAAGATTACATCGGGCAAACGAGATTTACCCTCTGAAACCGAATGAGAATTCCTCGCCAACATATACCAGACCCCGCCATGTACTACTCAGTGGGATTTTAGATTTATGTGGAGCAAATAAGTTAGCAAAAATTCCATGTCTTCCTACTTTATCTTTGTCCAGACAATGGCACAAACCAAACACGAATATATAAAGAAAATAAATTTATTCAAAAATACAAACCACGTCTAAATAAATTTTAAAACACATTTGCCAATACTGTCAACACAAAAACAAGCACACGCATACACCCTTCCAGTTAATATGGCATCGAACACTTTTTCTCCGGTGTGCCTCTATAGCAGACTCTCTTAGGAACTGCTTCTTTTATTCTTATTATATACTCTGTCATGAGGGTATAGTAGCATGGGACTTCGGGGTGAAAATGAACAGTTGATTTATCCACACTAAATGAAGGGTGAGAGTGACGAGGAAACAAACGGGTAATTTAAAAATACAAGATAACGAATTTATTTACGAATTTTATCGCTTAACGTAGCGTCAGTAGTTTATTTCAGGAAAATAAATCAGAAACTTTTAAAGCCCGTATTTTAATGAATTGCCATGAAGTGGAAATGTTTATACAACAGATTAAATGATCTGACACAAAATAATATTCAAAAATATTTAAAACAAAAGTAAAAGTAGTTCGCTGCTCACCGATTGCATACGGTTGCATACTTTCAAAAGTAGACGATGAGATAAAGTTTGAAATACTTAGCTTTCTTGGATTGTTGAGTGAAAGTTCTTTGAAGTGTCGCGTGCTTGATTAAGGCCGATAATATAATTAGTGAAAAGTTTTACACTGGTAAGAACTTCAACGCTGGTCGCGAGGAACAGAAACGAAACCTTTCACTTGACTTCAGACACCCTTCTCTTATTAATTTAATTTTTCTTCCCATATAATATCAAAAAGAATTTCGTGTAGGCTCGGTATTTTTTTTTCTTTTTTCTTCTTAGCTCAACGGCTAATTTCTGCGAAGGAAAGACTTTTAGTAGTTCAAAAATAATTTCACACACACAACCGTAGAAAACGAATCCATCAATATTATTATATATCAAAATTACTTTCATTTTTTATAGATTATTACTCCAAGAATATTTCAACTGAAGGCTTCATACGAATTCCCTATATTGGTGTCATGAAACTATTCTGTTGTAGCATTTCAGTTCCAGGTGTTATACTTTCTGATATTGAAATTCTTTCAATTTTGGGAAAAGTGGAAAGAAATGAAACCCAAAAATAATTTTAGCATTTTAAGTTGTGGTCGTAAGGGAAGGGCATGTCTTCTTACTGGAGTTATTTAAACTTTACAGTGAAACAATCTTGAGATAATTATTATAGAAGTCCTACCAACCATTACTGGTGGCCGCAATCCTAACGACATTATATATGCAGATGACACCGTGTTTGTAACAGACAAAGAGTCGAAACTACAGAAACTCCTACAGAAGGTAATGAAGGAAAGGGGGAAGAAAGGACTAAACATCAATTGTAAGAAGACATTCTTGTCAGCAAAATAAATAACTTTTTTTTATTCTTTCTTTCTTTCTTTTTTTTTTTTGGTTAACTACATACTTTCTTTCTTTATTTCTTTCTTTCTTTCTTTCTTTATTTATTTATCTCTTTCTTTCTTTAGTCTAGTTTATTTCTTCCTAACCTTTTCTTTTTACATTCTTTCTTTCTTTCTTACTTTCTTTCTTTCTTTATTTCTTTCTTTCTTTCTTTTTCTCTCCTATCCTTGTCTTAAATTTTCTAACTTTTCTTTCTTTCTTTCTTTCTTTTTTTTGGTTAACTACATACTTTCTTTCTTTCTTTTTTCCCCTCTTCTTATCATGAATTTGCATTTTAGAGGAATCTTTAAAGGAAATTATCACCGTCCATGTTTGCTCACTAGTTGCTATTTGAAAGCCAATGAATAATAAGACGAAGAAAAAGCAGGCATCGAAAATTTCACAAGTGAAATGAAGAACCACAAGTCGTACAACGAAAATCTCAATTATAAAAAAATCGTATTGTGAATAATCTGTTGGATTATCTTTACTAAAATATTTTTTTAAAAAACGAAAAAAAAAGAGAAATAATATTACTGGTGATATAAACCAAAATAAACGGCAATCATAATTGAAAAAAAATGATATTTCTACTCGCAACTGTAAAGAGAACGAAGCAAATACCACGAAACAAAATCCGTGATTACTGTGATGATCGTTTTCATACAGCAATTTTTAAATATGGCCACCCTCGTTATTGTTATTTTGAGGGACTTTTAACGAATGAGGACAATGAAAATTAAATAAAAATAAAATGTAAGACTATCTATATTTCCGAGGTGAGGTAACAATTTACACTATTTACATAGTTCGGCTTGTTGTCATCTTTGTTGTCATATTTGTTCCCCTTGTCTTACCCTCAATACGCCCTGTGTTTTCCAAGCGTAAGTTCCTCGTTATATATCCAAGGAATTTCAGCTTACCTCTTCCTGATTCTGAGTATAAGAGTTCTTTTTTTTGTTGCCATTTTCTTTAAGAATTCTGTTGTAACCTACAAAGGGTTACTGAATGAGGAATAACCGAAACGGAGATTGAAAATGAAATGGTAATCTTTATAACATCAACAAAATACAATACTCACCAGCGGCGTGGAATAGGTAAACCACTGCTAGTGGTGGACTACTTAGACAGCATCCCCCACCACTTACAATAGTGTCCAACCTATTTATAAGGATTGGGACATACCCATTAGTGTTCGTAAGTACGGTATATAACATGTTGCTTACTCACCCCGTCCACTCATTCCATGTTGCTTGCTTACCCCGTCCACGGAATTTTCAGTATCCTTCTGTAGATCCACATTTCTGTTTTTTCTTCATCTGTGGAGAGATTGTCAGCACTCACTACCATATAAGAAGATAATTATTACATAGCAATCAAACAACTATTTTCGTTGTTTTTAACGACATTTTTCCTTTTGCCCGCACTTTGCTTAGCTTTTGGAAGGCATCTTTCGCTAGTTGAACGCGTTTTACGATTTTACATCCTCTGTTAAAACACTTTCCTGATGGTTAAACTTCTGCACCTGCTTGATGATGACATTTACAATTTGTAACTCGCATCTTGGGCCTTTTCTCGCTCTGATGACCATACAGTCTTCTTCTAGTTGAAGTGTTCTTATAAAACAATCATTTAACACGATCCCTGTTCTTATAGAGATATTCGAATGAATATAAATTGTAAACAGCAAAACTTATTGTCATAAGCTTACGCAACAATTCTCAATGAACGGTCCTTACACAAAGGCTTTTAAAAATATAATCTCTGATTTTATATGACAATAAATCATAACCGCTTTTATACTATAATTTTTACAGACATAACTGAATTCTTTAAACAATAGATCTTCGAAATATGAACAACATTTTTAACGATATAGTCAATGATAGAATACATAAAATTTAACAAGGCTGACCGTCGTATAAAACAGCTGTGTTAGAAATGGCTCTTGTTCTTGTATCAACATTGTTATGTTTTTAACCATTGTTCTTATACGACAAAACTAATGCTAAAAAAATTACATCCTCCAGTTCGGTGGAAGAAATGAACAAGCAACACAAGGGTAAAAAAATAGTCTACTGAGTACTGGTACGAAATATCCCACAAGCATGGAAAGTGGAATGAGACTTATCTCCGTGGCCTGAATAAAAGTTTGGTTTGAAATTCCAAGGTTACCGAGTATGAAGACGAAAAATATATATATATAATAACCAAGATGGTCCGTATAATAATGGTAATTTCACATCTCAAAACTTTTTGGTTTATTGGTTTGGTTCATTTTGTTTTACGGCATATCAGCCTCAGTGGGTTATTTAATGCCAACAAGATTTTTAGGATAGGTTCATATGAATAAAATATGTATTCTTTGTAAGAAATCAAATCTATTGCTGGTAATATTTTTTCCAAAAATGTATTGCTGGTATTTTTACTATAAATTTCTATTTTTTTACATTTATAGTGTTTTGAATCCAGTTTGGGGTTTAATTATTTGCCCATGGCTGGTACCCGTAAAAGGTACTACCACACCGGTCCGAATGAACCTGGGAACAACAGCAATTAAGAAATGGTTCCACGCTCCTCAAAACCTCCCGATCAAGAATTAAATTATACAAGAATTACGCGTTCATACTGTCATTACACAGAATATTTTACAGGTATATATACCAAGCCTATAAAACAATAGTCATAGGCGTGAATGGCGTCCTCCTCAGCCGATGCTTCTGATAGACATGAATAGCGTATATACAGCACCATTGTTTTGTTGTTTTTTTAATCATTTCGCCCCCAAGGGGATAAAGTCACTAAGATGCGACGGGGGGGGGGTTACTGTGTCTGAAATACTCTGAGAAAGACACATTATTAAGCATGGTTGCGTCTAGTAATTTCAACTATAAATTAATGAGATATAACTGCCAGTCTAGTATTACTAGTAGTATTCACACTAGTAATCTATTACAGGTAACAATCTATTTTAGTCGATGTGCACAAAGTACAACAGTACCTATTGTACTTTGTGCACATCAACTAGAATCGCTTGTTAATTTTTCTTTTATGAGATGCAACCATAATCTTAGTCAAAGTCTTTGAATGAAATCAGTTAAAAGGATTCCTTTTTTTTAAATCATTTCACTCCAATCAAGGCGATAAAGCCGCTAAGATGAAAGGATTTACTGAGAGTGGAAGAATCTAAGAGAAAAATTCATTATATAAAAGAGAAGACTTAAAAGAACCTGATTCCATAGAAATAGAAAAAAGATTTACCAAATGTTTTCATTGCAGAAGCGTTGGAAGAATATTTTATAAAAAAAAAAATAACATTCGACAAATAAGAAAAATCAGACTAGAACTTCAACAAAATAAAACATCTTATCAAAACCAGACTCGGTTCGGTGATGTCGAACGCTAAATAACATAAAACAGATGCAACTCGACAATCTGCATCACAAAATAAAATAACGGATTCAGAAAACATCAGACAATTTTATTTTTTCATTCCGACCGGAAGACGCTAACATAACAGACAGATATTAACGATTTAATATTAAAATACACAGGCACAAATCTAATTCATTCTGATCCGAAGAAGCCTATCTAAAGAAGGCGAAATGCACGCACACACACACACACACACACAGACACACACACGTATATATATATATATATATATATATATATATATATATATATATATAACAAAACAATAATGACTAACAAAACACATAAAATTAGATTTTAACGAGCTGAAAAGCGAGCAGATATTTGAAAAGAAAGTGCTCACTAAGAAAACTTGAGTTAACAGATGTAGAAAATTTCAAAGGAATTATCTTTTCAAAAATTGCAATAAGTCCTTTGAACAATTCTTCTTTTGTTGACTATATATATATATATATATATATATATATATATATATAGCTAACAGGTGTAAAAGAGTTCAAAGGATAAGTCCTTTGAAAAAGATAAAAGTCCTTTGAAAAATAACAATAAATTCTTTGAACTTTTCATCTGCTAACTATATATATATATATATATATATATATATATATATATATATATATAATATATATATATATATATATATATATATATATATATATATATATATATATATATATATAAATATTTAGTCTATTTGTATGGGATGAGTACTCGGTATCGTAGATAACAGCCTTTATAGGTATAGACAGTGTAAACAACACAGAACACTATGTTGTGACTGATAGTTTCGCGCGCGCGCATACTCACACACACATATATATATATATATATATATATATATATATATATATATATATATATATACAGAGAAAGAGTGCGAGGGACAGTATTGAAATAACAATCAATACTACACTGGTAACTGTCAGTTTCCCGCTTCGATGCAAACTATGGACTGGCATTCGCATTGAAACCTTGTGCGCAGCGTTCGATCACTTACGCTTACCTTAGTCGACACGATGCTACAAAGATACCAGCGATGCATAATCAGTGGGTTAAAAGAGTGTAACTGAACGGTTAGCATGTGACTTCTGTTAGCCAGGCAAGACGGTCGTACGTCTGCATTTTCAGTTTAAATATGCACCTATTGTAAGCTATAAGCGCGTATGCTTGACAGTACTTCATGTGCGTATGTAAATGGATACAGACATCTGTATTTATCTGCAGTATAACTTTATGAACATGGCGGTTTGTGCAGAACAAATCAAACACGTTCCAAAATGTTTTTCTTATTCTTTCTACATGCGGACTTGTCTTGTCATGGAGTGGAACAACATTTTTTTAATTCACTATGTACGCTGCAAGTGCCGTGCAAAAACTAAGATATATTTGGGTATTCCAAATTTATTAACTGCCACGTATGATTAGTTAGGATATGATAGGGTACTATGGGCACCGACGTAAAACGGGAAGAATTGGTTTTATTTCGATCTCAAATGGTCCTTTTTAAAACTTGGTTTTCTTAGCGACATCCACTTTGACCAAAGGAAAATGGGAAGCAAGTTTTTTTGGAGATCAAGTGGCAACAAAACTGGAAATAGGGTATATCCGGGTGTTGGTCTTTATTAATAGTCATGTTTTAATAAGGAAGAGTTCTGGTTCTCTTTTGGCGTGAGACGGACATGTCTGTCGCGTGGTTCCGAAGACTCCATATGTATACTCGTCGGGATGAGTAGATGGGCGTAGAATCGGTAGCGGGTGGGAAGAGCTGACATCGCAGACGTTGTCCCAGGTATCGCCTAGCTACCCATCGGGACGAGAAGACAAAGCTATGAATAAAACATCTATTTTATATGGGAAACAGGGTTCACATTTTGACTTCTAGACGAGGCCTTTTCCCTTTATCGTGTTACCTTGTGAACATGCAGCGGGCCCTTCCCCAGATTTCGGTGACCTGACTAAATCGAGAATCGGAATCCAAACTATTGGTGACCATTGGTCTGTCGATGGAAAGCTTGGGTGAGAGCCACGTTAAATGTTTTGTTCGTCAATACAAATGGGTCACCAGAACGGAATTTACTTAAGACTCAATCGAATATATTGATCACGTAAATATAACTATATCCTAAAATTACTGTATACACTCGTGTATAAGAGTTCATGCATAGTGCAAACCTTAAATTTTAACCCTACCAAAAAATTTACCTGCGTATAATGTCACTGAAAAATTTACCTGTGTATAATGTCACCGAAAAATTTACATGTGTATAATGTCGCCGAAAATGCATGATTTTTAAACTCTTCAAAAAAAAAGATTACCTGTGTATAATGCGACACCCTATTATTGTGTAAAAAATTATTATAAAATCTCGCACCATACTCAAGTATATAGGTTACATCATTTTTTTTTTGTTCATCACAATTGAATCTGTTAGATACCTTTCACAAAATGGATAATTTTTTGGGGAACCAGCTTCGTGTAAATAATTGTTAGATTTCTGAACACAGTAACATCTGAAAAAAGACATTTAATTTCTCGACTCCCTTTTCTTTTCTTTTTTTTAACCTTTCCCACCTATTTGGCTTTAAAGGCGACTCAAACAAAACGCCTCCATCTTCTGCTAATTCAGTAACCATACAAATGTATCAAACCAGGCTAGAAAAAAAAAACACGTTTTGCACAATCATCAGAATAATTACATTTTTAATCACATTTGTCGACGTATAAATTAGTAAATATCTGACTATTATCCTTTTTAAAGAGAAATATTTCTTTCTTTATTTTTTCATTAAGTTTGTATGATCTGTTCGCAGATGTTTATTTTTTAAATTTTTTTAACTTTACTAACGGCGTTTTAGGTAGACGCTTTTCCGAGGGCATTACTGCGAAGTAATCGAAACAGATTCAAAATTTGAGCGAAGTCACGAGGCTGCGGTGATTGTTACAGATGCCAACGAATTCTGTGTCCGACCACTGGCAACCGGCAGCGAGTCGATCTATTTGCCGGTAGTTGATCGTGTCCTAACACAAATAATTCCGGAAACGGCAAGAAATGTATTTTGGTTTCGAATAGAACAATCTGCTCCACAACGTCAAGCAAGAGTAATTTAACGATTTGGTGGAAAATCGTGAAAAATCAGTTGACTATCGACAGCGAGTCAATGTGTTTACGGATTCCACTTTGTTCACTTACGCGTCATGCACTCCTTTTTCTATTGGCCGTACCCGCTTCAGGACGCTGGAGATCATGACTATCCACAATTTCCTGTCCTTTGTAACTCTTAATAAATTTTTGTTCAGCCATTCATTTACTCGAGCTCTTTAGATAAGTTATGCGTTGTTTTCCTACGTCCATCTTGTCTTCAATCTGTCTTGTCAAACTTTCCAAGCCCTCTTTCCTCATGATGTACCCTAGAACATCTGTCTATTTTATATTAAATATAAGTGTCCATTTTCTCTAAAATTTCGTCGTTTTTCACGTATTCTGAACAAGGTATTCGTAGTTCCCTTCTGCAGAGCCATATTTCTTTTGCTTCAAGTCTCTCCTTCATCTGTGTAGAGATTATCCAGCATTTTCTGCCATATAGGGGCACTGATATTACGTTTTTCTTTTTACGTGCGATGTCCTTTCAGGACGTAGGTGATCATGGCTCTCCACTCCTCCCTATCCCTTCTAGCTCTCAAGTTTCGTCCCTCTGCTGCCTCCCCTCCGATCACGTTCTGTCATCCATTTGCTTAAGCTCGCCATGCGTTGCTTTCCCTTGTCTCCCTTTCCCTCTATTCGACCTGTGAGTATCAGATTCTCCAGACCCTCCTTTCTCATTACGTGTCCCAAAAATTCATCTGCCTCTTCCTGATGTTAAGTCTAAGCTTCTTCCTTGCTTGCATCCTCTCCAAAACCTCATCGTTGCTCACACGCTCGGTCCATATCCCCAGCATCATTCTGTAGAACGATATCTCCGTTGCCTCGAGTCTCTTCTTCATCGTTGAGGAGACCATCCAACATTCGCTACCGTATAGGAGAACAGATGTCACGTAGCAGCTCAGTACTCTTTTCTTTGTCACCAAAGAAACCCTCCAGTCTCGCAATACGCTGCCCAGCTTTTGGAATGCATCCTTGGCCATCCCAATACGTCTTCGGATCTCAGCGTCGCGCTTGCCGTCCTCCGTACGTTACCGTTCAAAACTCCTTTCTTCGTTTCTAATGAAATTGGCGGAATATTGTTAGACGCACCTGTTATACATGTTCACCGTAGTCTGAATGTAGAATCCAACGTAAGTAATTTGTTCAATGAAACAACACCAATATCTAGTAGCAGCTGTTCAATAATTCTTAAGGTCTTCCATATCATAGGTTGGCAGTGAATATTCGGGGAAAACAAAATGGCCGCCTTTATACACGTCGGATTGAATATTTCAAGTTTTCTGATTGGTTAATCTTCTATTGGTGGACTATAAAATGAGTCAGCTCATTTTGGTTGGCTCACTAGTACACAACGGTACACAAAAAAACTAACAACACCCGCCTAAAAATTTAATTCGGGTGCATTAATGTGACAGTATTACAAGTATAGCAATATATTTAAAATGTGTATTGCAATCATATATGTTAAAAAAAGAGTTTATATTCTCCCAAACATTATTAACCTTGAACTTAAAAAAAGAAATTCCTATAAATTGCCTCATTCAGGTGTGACCATTACATATCACCTTTTGAACCATCAATTCTCTTTAGACGTTTCTTGATTCTTTCCTAATATGCTAACATGATCAATACAGACCCTCGTCATAGAGTCAAGAAAATTCTGATTATGGTTGACAACTAAATGCTGAAACCCAAGTTCAGCGACCCATCCATCATTATGAATGATAACACCACCAGGTGCAACACACCACTGCACAGTTGGAAGTAAAGTTTCCTCACTTCTCTCAGCGACAAGCAACGGGTAGCCATTTTTTTTAATCTATACCGTAAAGTCGAAAAATCCATTCTTGATGTACTACTCTTCCAACATTGTTCTTTTATTTTAAACATCAGAGATTCATTAATCGCTACAATATTGTTGTTTTGTCCGAGTTGTTGATGTGTATTGACCATAACAGTGCAACAAACATCTCTACAATATTGGTACAGCTGTACTGATGAAGCTTGGTTGACACTAACTAAAACTGCTGCTGATGTAACAGGTGTCTCTATCTTCCAATGGAAAATCAATTCAACATTCCTCTTAATAGAAGACGAGACGGGGTGCGTCTTACGAAATCTTTCTGTTTCTTAATACTTAGCTTAGCTTGTGGAATGCTTCTTTTGCGATTCCAGTATCCCTTCGGTTTTTCAGTGTTGCACTTTCCGTCCGCTGTTAAATCACTTCGCAGATATTTAAATTGTTTGATGTTGGTATCTCCAATTTGTAATTTGCCTGATGATTAGTCCTTTCTTCTCGCTTTTCTTCACTACCTTCTACAGTATTTCCTGTAGTCTCATTTCTGTGTCTGCTAGCATTGCTGTGTAATCTGCACAGCTTATGTTGTTATATTGTGACCGCAAATAATGAATCCTGGTATACCTTCTAATTCTGTCAGAACCGCTTCACTATATAAGTTGAATAAGTTGAATAAAACCGGTGAGAAGCCACATACTTGTCTAAGATTTATTTATGATACAGTAATTTTGGCACAAGGCCGAAAAAAGGGGGCGAATGATCAAGGTTGGTCATCACTAGCTATCTCATACCTAGCTAATCGGATTCATGACCCATTCATTCTTTACGATATACTCATTCACCATAAGAATTTATCCGTCACCATTCGCAATTTCATACACCAAAATACCTCACATACACACTGGGTAACTACTGGTAAAAAAAATCCCAATATGTACAATTGTGCATAATACATATATATATATATATATATATATATATATATATATATATATATATATATATATATATAAAAGGTCTGTTACTGAGCTGCTTCACCATTCCGACTCCAGAGTTTCGTAGACGGACCCGTCCTTCTACTCGTCAGGTGATATTTGCCAATGACTGCTTATACTTCTCGATTTAAGTGGACACTGCGATCAACACAAAGTGGAGACAGTTTGTTTCATGCTTCAATGCAATCTTTAAGCTGGCTTGATGGTTGCGTTGAAACATGAAGTAGACTGGGGCCGCTTGGTGTTGCCCTCAGTATTCACTTTTATAATTACACACGCTCTTTTCTGAGCACCTTTACTCATACACATAGCATACCTTAAAACTATATTGTTAGCATATATATATTTTTATTATTATTTAAAAAGTTATTTTAGTGGATACACATGTTTTTGAAGACGACCTGTCCGTTCAAACAGAGTGAATCACGTCCACCTTGTACATTTACCCATCGTACTCACTCTCTCTCTCTCTCTCTCTCTCTCCCTCTCTCTCTCTCTCTCTCTCTATATATATATATATATATATATATATATATATATATGTGAAGAAATATAGTCTTTAAGTGTGCTATATTTATGGGATAAAGTGCTCAATATCAGAGATAGAGCGTGTGTAAATATAAAAGTGAACATAGAAGTCAACACTTAGAGGCGACAGTCTGTTTCTATGATCACTTATATATATATATATATATATATATATATATATATATATATATATATATCAATGAAATGATGGGGTGTGAGATGATGACCCCGAAAAAGTAGGAATGATGTTAGTAGGAGCCATCAACCCCACAAAAATAAAAGTGACTGTTATATTCTGTCTTCCAACAAAATCAAGGGGCCCTCTCGCCAAAGATGAGAGAAAAGATAAAAAATTATGGGCATCAGAAAAATCAAAAACTCATTCGAGTTGAAAACGGCAGGCGAAAACAAATTAGGGAGGTTGGGGATCTTGACTTGGATCCTAACAAAAACAGAAGCCGGGAACAGGCTGAGAACGACACTTACATTGACTAGGTACACTTGGAAGAGTCTATGTTAGCCATGGGAGGGCTCCACAGGAAACCGCCACGATATGACTTAGGGGAACTTAGAAAAGAAAGATCAAGGCTACCCCCGTTCAGGCAAATCAAGCTTACCACACTTACTCACCTTTCGATGAAATATGTCGATACTCTATTCGCGTCGTCCAAATCATCATTCCAGCCGTGGCTAGTAACGTCAGAAACACTATGCGTTTCACCCCAGAATACGAGGGCGACACATTATCACACGCGTATGAGAGATCAATGAGCACGAGCTTTTCGAGAACGATATGAGCTGTCAATGCGCCGACATAGTCCCAGCGAATGCGCACCCGAGGACATAACTGAGAGTGTAGCTATGATAAAACGCTTCCATGTATTAAACATCGTTTGCAATAAGTCAATATTTTGATCACATCGTGATTACAGAAATATTTTTTTTTTACTAATGTCTATTAAATTTAGTATCATGCGGCACAAAGCCATAATTGGATAGACCGCATAATCTCAGCAAAATAAAGGTAGCAATTCTCCCCGGATTCCAATTGTAAGGGTAAATGTTCCACCCAGACAGCGTTTTTGCCCAAAGAACCGCTACTTTGTGGAACAGGCTCCCACGTGGATGCTTCTTCGAGCGCTAAAATCATAACCTCTTTAAGTCAATCGTCAACTATCCCCTATATGATCTTCACTTCCTATTTACATTCATATCACACGCTTCATTCACTAACCTCTACCTTGATTGGCTCTTGTTTTTTGGTTCATTTTTTTTACTGTTTATCAACCATTTGCCGGTTATTTAAAGCCAGAAAATATTTTTAGATTGTAATCTTTTTTTTTATATATAATAATAGTTTAATTTACTAATTAACACATAGTCGAGGGAGAACAGGCGGGGTCATACCATTTGCCAAAGGTATTGGCGCGTAAGTGAATATAACGAACCTGACTGGAATGGGAACTCGGCTCTCCGATATACAATTCCGATACCTTGTCCATTACGTCAGCTTCACATGACTGGCTCTTGCGCCTTATATTGGGTAAAGATTAAAAAAAAAATCAATGAGTAACGAACTCACTCCAAAAGTAATGACTTGCGAGATTAGCTTTTTAATTGTTGTTCTGCAGAGGAGCTCACAATTAACTCATTCAATAATTCGTTGCCTCTTTATTTAGATGCATATTCTATTATTAATTCCTTTTTTGTTTTTGTTTTCTTTTTTTTTCACAAATTGTAAAGTGTTAATAATTACTTCATTGCAATTTAATAATAAGGCGTGGGCACCTTCCGCTATTTTAACCCGGATCTGTAAAATAAAACTATCACGTTTCATTTAATAGTCAGAATTTTCAGTGTGAACCATTCCAAAAGTCAGCTGTCATTTGATACGCTCCAAGCTCGATTCTTCAAAGCAATGAAGCATTTTTTTCGCGCCAAAATTCAGAACTTCCTGTTATTGGTTCAGAGCGCCATGGCAATCAAGGTTAACGAGGAAATATCAGCGAAATGTAATTTCTCAATTATTATGAATTCTTGACTGGTATTTCTTTCATCTTTTTTTCTGTTGCATTTTATCGCAAATTCCAGACCGTTACTCTACGATCAATCGTATTAGGTGTACAAGCAGGGTACATCAAAATAAAAAGTGGGGGATATTAGAGGTGCTAAATCACAAAGATTCCTGATTCTATATTTTTATCCGATCCTCTCGTAAAATGGACGTTATTTTAGATATATTGTCCTACTCATGCCTTCAAGATATCTAAGGTGTTCTTATTTAAAGTTTGATAGACTCTTTCAACGATAACCGTTAGCACATCAGCAGTTGATCTAGAGAAGCGAAAGCCATATTGCTTGCCTGAAAGAAAACCCTACGAGGTGCTTAACAAATTCAGAGTCAATTAGAGCGTCTAGTACTTTACCAAAAAAGGTAGAAAGCTCATAAGCCGGTGGTTAGAAGGCTGAGTAATGAGTTCGATCCTCACTAGGTGCTTCATACTAGCGGATTTGTTTTACATCTGGACCTTATAAAATGAAATATGGCAAAACTAGCCAATTATCTATTCCAGAACGACAGATAAAAGCTCATCACAGGAGCATTGCAGACAAATTTCTCATCAGTGCTACTATTCAGTTCCAGAAAGGAACCCATTTTGATATATCACATTCTTTAATAAGTACATTTCATTTTGCCTGTTTCTATTCCTGCAAATAAAAAAACTGCACAGTAATCGATAATATTTAAAGTAGAAAGCGTCTGCATCTAAGACGAACCTGGTGAACTTCGATCATACAGCAAGCGTTCTAATGCCCTTTTAGAATTATCTCCCTGTCATATCGATACCACGTGGACTCGTCTAGGCTATGACAACGTTGAATATGTTAAGGGAAACGAGTAAATAAAAGAAATAAAAGTCACGATAGACGAGAGTCCAACAATTATCATTAAAAACATATATATTTAAAAAATCTCACATGTGAAAACCTAATAACAGTAAACAGTTTGATAAAACGCACTGCTATTTTGATAGAGTTTATAAACTAACTAGCAGCATGACCCGGCGTTGCCCGTGCTTGATTCAAAAATCGTACGACTCATACAGCAATCGCTATCACATGACTTAAAATATTTTTGCCCTTCTTTGCCTTTAATGGAGTGCCCTTTGCCGTGCTGATGTTGCTACATGCCTTACTTCTTGCCTATCTCACACTGCGAATTTTTTCTAAGCTCTATACTAAACATTAAATCTGTTACGAAAAAAGAACTAAACAAAATAAACACAAAACGATCAGCTTTAAAAAAGGACTCGTAACTGCAAAAACCGAATGAAAAAAATATGTTAACAACAAATATTTTATCACACCCAACCCAGTTCTGCTGAATCAGAATCAACGTTGAGTTTAAGCAAGCGAATGAGCCAATTGGAGTAAAGTGCCATGCAGATTTAAATTTTTCCCACTTGTGACGAATGCAGCTATCGGCAGCTATCGATTTTTTTGCATGCTAGTTAACATTCGTGTCAGTCAGCTGTTGGCTCTCACGTAGAATCTTCCTCACTATTCGTGGCAGCCAGCTATAGGCTCTCACTCTGGCCGGTAGAAAATGGCCGCAAACTACACGAAAACATTATTTCCACTATGGATGGGAGTTGGGAAATGCAAAGTCGGTCTTGGCCTTCTGCTAACTTGGAGTATGTGCATGTAAATTTTGGTGCAAATCCGTCGTAAATTGCGGCCGTGCATTCGTTACACACACACACACACACACACACATCCTGCCTTTTATAGATATTCATATAAGATTCTACTGGACATAAATGTGAAGGGTTAGTTTTCTTTAGTCATTAAGCAAAAAAAAACGATCCCACAGAAATTACAGCGTCTGTAAATAATAAGGGAATGCTTATACGAATGGTTCCGACACTGAGACTGAGGATATTTTTTCTGTTTGAACAATTCAAGTGCTCGGAACTATTGTAGGTACCTGAAAACCATGCTACGGGTTGACTCAAGTCGTCATTGTTTTTATAGTAATGTTCACCCTGTATAAGGCCGAAGAGCTAGAGGCCGAAGAGGTAGAGAATTACAGAGTAAAAGACACAGTTTATGTGGATATGCGAGGAAGATAACAGTTAACCCTAAACTTAAACAAGTTAAGATTGTAGTGATCAGGGAAGCATCCTCTTGGGAGCTGGTTCCAAAAAGCAGTATTTTGTGGGAAGAAGCTGCTTGAGAGGAAATCACATGAGGGTGGTACGTTACAATGGGCGTGGCATGGCGGGTCTTAGTCGTGAAGGTTAGAACTGGTGGAAGGAATGTAGTAGGTTTGCAATGAATGGCTGTGGTGAATGTGCCTAGCATACCGTTATCAGACTGGGCGTCGTGATGGGTATATTAGGCGTCGTTAATTTGCACTCCAGCGTCGCTTTGTTGGTATGATAACCTCAACAATAATATTAATAATACACTGGTCAATGTGCAAACATTTTCCAAAGGGAAAAGATGTCAATAAACACTGGTAAGAACATCACCCAGCACCGGTTACAGAAATAGAAGACATCACAATTCTATGAGATTACACCATCTTTATAGATAGGAAGATCGAAGAAAATAGACCGGGCATAATTGTCAATAACCGAAAAGAAAAAAACTTGCCTACTAATTGATTGACTGCCCAGTGGATTGTAAACATAGAAAACAAAGAAGTTTGAAAAAAATAATCGAAGTATAAAGACCTGGAAATTGAAATAGAATGAATGTGGAAATTGAAAACAAGAATAGTACCAGTCATAGTAGGTGCGCTTGGAATGATAAAAATGGAATACAACAACACATTGAAAAAAATCCCTGGAAACCCCAGCTTAAGAGAAATACAAAAAAATGTCTTGATAAGTCCAGCCCACACACTAAGAACTTTGCCCGTGTAATGCTAGTGATTTTATGGGATTTAGAAAAAAAATCATGAAATGTAGCCATAATAATACACTACTACATGCCTTAGGTCTTCCCGCAGACTTGGTAGGTAGTGTGAACATTGCAAAAATCAAAATATAATAATAATAATAATAATAATAATAATAATAATAATAATAATAATAATAATAAAATAATGAACTTATCAAGGCATTTTCTTTGTATTTCTCTTAAGATGGGTTTTCCAGGGATAATAATAATAATAATAATAATAATAATAAGTGTTCTGACAAGTACAGCCCACACTTTACGAAGGACTTTATCTATGTAATTATTTTTTTATTTTATTTTATTTTTTTTATTTTTTTATTTTTGCAGTGGAAAGTGTCATGATGCCATTTCTAACCTTAAGTCCCTGGGCGGGACCCGGAAAGAAATGTGTAAACGCCAGATATCAAAGGAAATAAAAAAAATAATAACAATAATAATAATAATAATAATAATAATAATAATAATAATTTCGTTTGAGTAAATAATATTGCTATGGAGTTGTGGTAGATAGAAATGAACGAGATCAAATTTCTGCCTTAGGTTGTGACAGAATTTACTTACAAGAAGCCTCAGCTACGCATATATATCGCAGGTTGATGTTTTGAAAAAAAATAATTACGTCTTATATGTCGTCAAATACAATAATTAAAAAAAACGGAAAGATAATCGATAGTTAATCTACGAACTAGTAGGGTTGAATGATAGTGAGATTAACACCAAAATATAAACGAAATCAACTATATTTCTGGTTTCTTCACTAAATACTGGTCTATTTTTCAAAGTTATGCCCATCCTCTTATTAAATTACATGATGGTCAAGAATGCAATGTAAAAATGCAAAGTAAAAATGTACTCTACTGAAGCATCCGTAGGTAACAGGCTTATTCCGGGAAATGTTCGAGATTTTCTCTTTAAGATTCCAGCTTGTTGGATACTTTCACCAAATCATGATTCCAGAGCGTGCACAGTCAGATACTGGACCATTTCCAAGCCACTATCTTCGGATCAACACCATAGACAATCATGGTAGAATGGTCAGAGGAGGTAATGGCGTGGTGCCAAGCGGAGCATTTTCATTGCTTTGGTCATGAGTTACACAAAAGTACTAAATACTTTTCGACATAGAAAACATTTTCCTGACAAGGGATTTGTGTGATTTCTCTGAGGATATGTAAACTGCGTGAAGATACCTAACAATACGTTTGTTTTTCGGCGTCATAATTAATTAATTAGATAGATAGATAGATAGATAGATAGATAGATAGATAGATAGATAGATAGATATGATAGGATAGGATAGGTGTATGCGTGTACATTTAGTGTAATCGTTAGCGGTTCGGAATGAGAAGTCGGCGGACCCAGTCGAGTTTGTTGCACTCACTTTCGCAAAAATACCCATCACACCTCTCGCTCCATCATCTATGGATTACATAGCAATTTCTAGCCGGGTTTGGCAATTAGTCTAGGAGAAACACAACTGAAAATACCAAACTGAAACTGCACAATATTAGTTAGATATGGGATGCAGATTCCTCTTCCATGTGCCGTGCCCCGTCATGTTGTTGGCGGTCATGGCTCTCCACAATTTCCTGTCCTCTGTAGTTCTTAATAAATTGTGTCTTTTTGTTATATCTCCTCAGCCTTGTTCCGTCATCCATTTATTCAAGGTCGCTAGGTAGGTTATGCGTTGTTTTCCTTTACCTCTTTTGCGTTTAGCCTGTCTTGTGAGTATCAATTTCTCTAAACCTTCTTTCCTCATTATGTGCACTATATATATATATATATATATATATATATATATATATATATATATATATTGAGTATATATATTGGATTTTTCATTTATTAATCCGACATATTTTAATTTATAGGGCGTATATTTCTCTCACAAGATTTCTCGAAAATTCAGGCTGGTAAATGGAAATAAACAAATACACAGTTTAATAAATAAATGAAAACAGATCATCAACTCAACTATGGGCATTCTTAAAAAATAACGTTCAAGCAATAAATTAATATATATATAGATATATATCTTACAGGTTTTTAAATTAGTTTTTACCGCCATATTCTAAAATTATTCCTCAAACACTTGTGCAAAACAATTGAAATCAAAGTTTTTTAATACGATAACAGAATTAATATTTCTACTTAGAGATGTCGTTCTACAGAATGATGCTGAATATAGCATGGACAGAACATGTAAGCAACGAGGAAACTTTAAGGAAAATGGAATCCAAAAGGACATGTACTTAGAATTAGAAAGAGACAGTGGAAAAATTCTGTTACACGTCATGAGACAAGATGGCCTGGAAAATTTGACATTGAAGGCAAGAGAAACATTGATTAACCTACCTAATGAGTTTGTATAAATGGATGGCAGAGCAGAGACTGGGGAATATGGTAAGGGGACAAATATTGCTTAGAGCTACAAAAAAACGTTGAAGAGAGATATGACTCCCACCCCTGAAGAAAGCTTAGATCTTTTATTGCAAATGGATACTTCTCTAATTTTGCTATATTTATTACCATTTTTTAGCATCAGTTGCTTAAAGATCTGTCAACACGCTATTTACAGTTTCTGAAATTTAGAAATAATAAAAAATGGTTTATACTTTTTATTATTGTAAGTATATAAAACCACTAGAATAGGTCAAAATTATTTTTAAATGCTCTCATCATTTTACAATTGAAATTACAAAATGTAACCGCAAGTTATAGGCTAACAGTTTCTACTCTCGCACTTGTCATATATATATATATATATATATATATATATATATATATATATATTAACTAAATTTAAAAACAGACCACTTTAAGGTTCCATGTAATAAATTATTTCACCACAGACCTTTTAAAGGACCGCAGATCATCAGACTTTACTTCCAAAGGTTGAAACGAAAATTAAATGGAACCTTAAAGTGGTCTGTTTTTATTTTTAGTTAAATTATTAGCTCTGATTTACATTGAGCTCTCTGGATTTTATCCTCCTTGGGTCTACCCATGCGGATTACCTAGTTTTTCGTAAACTATATATATATATATATATATATATATATATATATATATATATATATATATATATATATATGAAGAAATATAGTCTTAAGATGTGATATATTTATGAGATAAAGTGCTCAATATCAGAGATAGAGCGTGTGTAAATATAAAAGTGAACATAGAAGTCAACACTTAGAGGCCACAGTCTGTTTCATACTAGATGCAATCGTCAGGCCACGTGTGCTGTTTTATATATATATATATATATATATATATATATATATATATATATATATATATATATATATATATATATATACCTGTTGTAACAGCAAAATTGTCCAAATTGTGTAACTGCAAACTTGTCAAATTGTTAGATTAAGCTTTGAACCGTATCTTAGAAATGATTAAACATATATTACTGGAATTACAAGGTTTTTATAACACTATTGAACTCTATTTAGTGCAATAAGAATGTGTTTAGCTCTAAGTTAAAATGATAAACCCTCTTGCTGTTGTGACCTCCTGATCCAGCTTTCATGTCTAGTGTTCCCTCTTTTTTAAACTTATTCACCGTTCTCTTGATCGTTCTTGAATGGACTTTGTACATGGAAGCCAGAGTGTGAATGTTGGTACCATTACTGAAGGCCTGGATGATAATTTTCGTCTCACCATTTCTCAGTTGTGAAAACATAGTGGAGCTGACACAAAATAATGTTAAACTGTTCTCTTTCTAGCTGAATAACTCAAAGTTTTTTTCAGCGATTCTTATGACAAATGGCGTCAAGGTGGCTAAAAATCTTATCTGAAAACCTGGAAAAAGAAAATCAATTAGTTCAGTGTTTTTAGATACTAACTATTTTGTCGGGTGGACAATTATCATTATGTTACACGATTTCGGCAATTTTCTTGTTACACCCAGTATTACGCCTTCTGGGTTCAACATTTTTCGCTGACATGAAGTGGAAAGATTATATTGAATCAATTGCTAGGGATGCTAAGAAAGTTTGTTCACTGTGTCGTACTAGACATTTTTCCCCCATAATCTATCTTATACACTTATAAGTCTTCTATTCGTCCATGCATTGCTGTCACATCTCGTCAGGTGTTTTTGTTATGTATTCAGAGATTCTTGGTATAATATAAATAAGAATCTGCAATGTTATCGCTCCTGACCTGGCATCTCGGCTTCAGTCACTTTCCCACCGCTCTAATGTGCATTTTCTATAAATATTTTCATAGTAGTTGTACCGAGGAGCTTTCCTCTATGAGATCTAGACTTTATGAATTCAAGTGCAGTACTAGATTGGCAGCAAGGTCTCATCCTTTTACAGTTGGAATGATTAGATGTAAAAGTACGTTCTATGCTAGCATTTTCTTCTCTTGTACTCTCTTCCGGCATCTTGCTTTCAACTTTGATCTTCGAAAATGTAAATGAAATGTCAACTGTTATCTTCTGCGTTCGTAATTCCTCTTCTTTTATCATAAATAGGCATCAGTGGAATAATGGATAGCGACTCGGATTGAGGAATCGGAGAGCCGAGTTCGAATTCCAGTCGAATCCATTACATTCACTTACGTGCTAATACCCTTGGGAAAGATATGAATCCTCTTCTTCTCCCCTTATGGGTAAATAGCGGAACAGACTGGGTTCTTTAGCCTTGGATCGCAACTGGTCTACCACAGAAAGAAATGGAAACCTACTGCGGGGAAAAAATTTGCCTCGTCAGTCATGTATCGAAAGGTACATGATCGCCTAAGCGTATATCATGCATGGCACAAACTGATAGTTCATCATAAACCTGTAATACGTTCCTTATTTTATGAGGACTGATAATCCTTTCTGAGTTTATTTGCAATGCATTTCAATCGTAAAATCATTAACAACAAACTTTTATCGTCGAAACATTTACAATGGTTTTTCTGTATTAATACAATAAGCAATGATAAAAGCAATAATGTATTTTATCAATATCTCTTGCATTAATTCGTGACCATTGACTATCCCAATGTGACTCGTTTTCAGAGTATAAACCAGAGTGCAGAAGGAAGCTAAAAATGTTTTAGGATTCAAAGTACACATTTATTGTTCATAGCATAGCAAATATTTTTTCTTTAGGGCAAAGAAAAGGGGGTGTACGCATCTTAGTGCTTCCCAGCGTGGGAAAAGGGATTCGAATGCCGATTTCAAATTTCGGTTTCCTACAAATATTCTTGCAAGATATGAATCAATCTGTTCTTTCTCCAGCTCGGAGTTAATAGTAGGGCAGACTAGTATCTCTAGCCTTGGTAGTCAACCAGTCTAGGACAATTAAACTGCTTGTTGGGGGTGGGTGGGGTTTCTAGTAACACCACCGAGTAAAAAGCTACTTGCTACAGAAACCAATTTAGCAATGCCTATACTACACAGTCAGTCAGTTATGTGCCATACGTAATACGCTCCGGCCTTCTTCAGTAGAATGGAAATTCGAACCCATTATTTCATCCACCGGGGTAGATTCCAATCACCTGAAAAAGTCTGGAGCGTACAACGGCCGAAACTTTGTGAATATGGCAATGAAGATGAGGATAACAGTCCGAATAATGTAAGTAATCATACTACCTCATCTCAGAGATATAGACACTCATTATATCACTGCAAGCTAGTCACTGGATCTAACTAACGTCTTTATCCACTGGGCCATGTGTCCTTGTGAATATGGCAATGAAGATGAGGATAACAGTCCGAATAATGTAAATAATGCAAATAATCATAATACCTCATCTCAGAGATATAGACAGCCATTATATCACTAGAAGCTAGTCCCTGGATCTAACCAACGTCTTTATCCACAGGGCCAAGTGTCCTTGTGAATATGGCAATGAAGATGAGGATAACAGTCCGAATAATGTAACAAATGTAAGTAATCATAATACCTCATTTCAGAGATATAGACAGCCATTATATCACTAGAAGCTAGTAACTGGATCTAACCAACGTTTTTATCCACAGGGCCATGTGTCCTTGTGAATATGGCAATGAAGATGAGGATAACAGTCCGAATAATGTAAATAATGCAAATAATCATAATACCTCATTTCAGAGATATAGACAGCCATTATATCACTAGAAGCTAGTAACTGGATCTAACCAACGTCTTTATCCACTGGGCCATGTGTCCTTGTTAATATGGCAATGAAGATGTGGATAACAGTCCGAATAATGTAAATAATGTAAATAATCATAATACCTCATCTCAGAGATATAGACAGCCATTATATCACTGCAAGCTAGTCACTGGATGTAACCAACGTCTTTATCCACTGGGCCATGTGTCCTTGTGAATATGGCAATGAAGATGAGGATAACAGTCCGAATAATGTAAATAATGTAAATAATCATAATACCTCATCTCAGAGATATAGACAGTCATTATATCACTTCAAGCTAGTCACTGGATCTAACCAACGTCTTTATCCACTGGGCCATGTGTCCTTGTGAATATGGCAATGAAGATGAGGATAACAGTCCGAATAATGTAAATAATGCAAATAATCATAATACCTCATTTCAGAGATATAGACAGCCATTATATCACTAGAAGCTAGTAACTGGATCTAACCAACGTCTTTATCCACTGGGCCATGTGTCCTTGTGAATATGGCAATGAAGATGAGGATAACAGTCCGAATAATGTAACAAATGTAAGTAATCATAATACCTCATTTCAGAGATATAGACAGCCATTATATCACTAGAAGCTAGTAACTGGATCTAACCAACGTTTTTATCCACTGGGCCATGTGTCCTTGTGAATATGGCAATGAAGATGAGGATAACAGTCCGAATAATGTAAAAAATGTAAGTAATCATAATACCTCATCTCAGAGATATAGAGAGCCATTATATCACTAGAAGCTAGTCACTGGATCTAACCAAACTCTTTATCCACAGGGCCATGTGTCCTTGTGAATATGGCAATGAAGATGAGGATAACAGTCCGAATAATGTAAATAATGTAAGTAATCATAATACCTCATTTCAGAGATATAGACAGCCATTATATCACTAGAAGCTAGTCACTGGATCTAACCAAACTCTTTATCCACAGGGCCATGTGTCCTTGTGAATATGGCAATGAAGATGAGAATAACAGTCCGAATAATGTAACAAATATAAGTAATCATAATACCTCATTTCAGAGATATAGACAGCCATTATATCACTAGAAGCTAGTAACTGGATCTAACCAACGTTTTTATCCACTGGGCCATGTGTCCTTGTGAATATGGCAATGAAGATGAGGATAACAGTCCGAATAATGTAAAAAATGTAAGTAATCATAATACCTCATTTCAGAGATATAGACAGCCATTATATCACTAGAAGCTAGTCACTTGATCTAACCAACGTCTTTATCCACAGGGCCATGTGTCCTTGTGAATATGGCAATGAAGATGAGGATAACAGTCCGAATAATGTAAAAAATGTAAGTAATCATAATACCTCATTTCAGAGATATAGACAGCCATTATATCACTAGAAGCTAGTCACTGGATCTAACCAAACTCTTTATCCACAGGGCCATGTGTCCTTGTGAATATGGCAATGAAGATGAGAATAACAGTCCGAATAATGTAACAAATATAAGTAATCATAATACCTCATTTCAGAGATATAGACAGCCATTATATCACTAGAAGCTAGTCACTGGATCTAACCAACGTCTTTATCCACTGGGCCATGTGTCCTTGTGAATATGGCAATGAAGATGAGGATAACAGTCCGAATAATGTAAATAATGCAAATAATCATAATACCTCATTTCAGAGATATAGACAGCCATTATATCACTAGAAGCTAGTAACTGGATCTAACCAACGTCTTTATCCACTGGGCCATGTGTCCTTGTTAATATGGCAATGAAGATGTGGATAACAGTCCGAATAATGTAAATAATGTAAATAATCATAATACCTCATCTCAGAGATATAGACAGCCATTATATCACTGCAAGCTAGTCACTGGATCTAACCAACGTCTTTATCCACTGGGCCATGTGTCCTTGTGAATATGGCAATGAAGATGAGGATAACAGTCCGAATAATGTAAATAATGCAAATAATCATAATACCTCATTTCAGAGATATAGACAGCCATTATATCACTAGAAGCTAGTAACTGGATCTAACCAACGTCTTTATCCACTGGGCCATGTGTCCTAGTGAATATGGCAATGAAGATGAGGATAACAGTCCGAATAATGTAACAAATGTAAGTAATCATAATACCTCATTTCAGAGATATAGACAACCATTATATCACTAGAAGCTAGTAACTGGATCTAACCAACGTTTTTATCCACTGGGCCATGTGTCCTTGTGAATATGGCAATGAAGATGAGGATAACTGTCCGAATAATGTAAAAAATGTAAGTAATCATAATACCTCATCTCAGAGATATAGACAGCCATTATATCACTAGAAGCTAGTCACTGGATCTAACCAACGTCTTTATCCACAGGGTCATGTGTCCTTGTGAATATGGCAATGAAGATGAGGATAACAGTCCGAATAATGTAACAAATGTAAGTAATCATAATACCTCATTTCAGAGATATAGACAGCCATTATATCACTAGAAGCTAGTCACTGGATGTAACCAACGTCTTTATCCACTGGGCCATGTGTCCTTGTGAATATGGCAATGAAGATGAGGATAACAGTTCGAATAATGTAAATAATGCAAATAATCATAATACCTCATCTCAGAGATATAGACAGCCATTATATCACTGCAAGCTAGTCACTGGATGTAACCAACGTCTTTATCCACTGGGCCATGTGTCCTTGTGAATATGGCAATGAAGATGAGGATAACAGTCCGAATAATGTAACAAATGTAAGTAATCATAATACCTCATTTCAGAGATATAGACAGCCATTATATCACTAGAAGCTAGTAACTGGATCTAACCAACGTTTTTATCCACTGGGCCATGTGTCCTTGTGAATACGGCAATGAGGATGAGGATAACAGTCCGAATAATGTAAAAAATATAAGTAATCATAATACCTCATCTCAGAGATATAGACAGCCATTATATCACTAGAAGCTAGTAACTGGATCTAACCAACGTCTTTATCCACTGGGCCATGTGTCCTTGTGAATATGGCAATGAAGATGAGGATAACAGTCCGAATAATGTAAAAAATGTAAGTAATCATAATACCTCATCTCAGAGATATAGACAACCATTATATCACTAGAAGCTAGTAACTGGATCTAACCAACGTTTTTATCCACTGGGCCATGTGTCCTTGTGAATATGGCAATGAAGATGAGGATAACTGTCCGAATAATGTAAAAAATGTAAGTAATCATAATACCTCATCTCAGAGATATAGACAGCCATTATATCACTAGAAGCTAGTCACTGGATCTAACCAACGTCTTTATCCACAGGGTCATGTGTCCTTGTGAATATGGCAATGAAGATGAGGATAACAGTCCGAATAATGTAACAAATGTAAGTAATCATAATACCTCATTTCAGAGATATAGACAGCCATTATATCACTAGAAGCTAGTCACTGGATGTAACCAACGTCTTTATCCACTGGGCCATGTGTCCTTGTGAATATGGCAATGAAGATGAGGATAACAGTTCGAATAATGTAAATAATGCAAATAATCATAATACCTCATCTCAGAGATATAGACAGCCATTATATCACTGCAAGCTAGTCACTGGATGTAACCAACGTCTTTATCCACTGGGCCATGTGTCCTTGTGAATATGGCAATGAAGATGAGGATAACAGTCCGAATAATGTAACAAATGTAAGTAATCATAATACCTCATTTCAGAGATATAGACAGCCATTATATCACTAGAAGCTAGTAACTGGATCTAACCAACGTTTTTATCCACTGGGCCATGTGTCCTTGTGAATACGGCAATGAAGATGAGGATAACAGTCCGAATAATGTAAAAAATATAAGTAATCATAATACCTCATCTCAGAGATATAGACAGCCATTATATCACTAGAAGCTAGTAACTGGATCTAACCAACGTCTTTATCCACTGGGCCATGTGTCCTTGTGAATATGGCAATGAAGATGAGGATAACAGTCCGAATAATGTAAAAAATGTAAGTAATCATAATACCTCATCTCAGAGATATAGACAGTCATTATATCACTAGAAGCTAGTCACTGGATCTAACCAACGTCTTTATCCACAGGGCCATGAGTCCTTGTGAATATGGCAATGAAGATGAGGATAACAGTCCGAATAATGTAACAAATGTAAGTAATCATAATACCTCATTTCAGAGATATAGACAGCCATTATATCACTAGAAGCTAGTAACTGGATCTAACCAACGTCTTTATCCACTGGGCCATTTGTCCTTCTGAATATGGCAATGAAGATGAGGATAACAGTCCGAATAATGTAAATAATGAAAGTAATCATAATACCTCATCTCAGAGATATAGAGAGAAATCTAAATGTTTTGAACACAATTTTATGGCTTCTACTGAATATATTTTGAGGGCAATGCAGGCCTTCAACTAAAACGTATTGCTGATCATTTTTCTATAAATAGGTATTGTTGGTCAAAATGTATTTTTATACTTTTATAGTGTTTTAGGGGTTCACTATTAGCTCATAGCTGGGATCCTAACAGGTGCTACCACACTGGGTCAGAATGAACCTGGGAACAACAGGAATTAAGATGTGGTTTCACGCTCCTCAAAACCTCCCGATCAGAGGCCTTGCTGCCGGATGTAGTTTATCGTCTTACCCCGGACTTATATATCTAGTACTATATCTACTACCGTTACTACTAGTGCTGCATCACATGAATAAAGTAATGATAATGAAATCAAAAACACTACTATTTAGTAGTATATTTGCTACTACTATTACCTATGTCTATGTCAGTTGCATTGCATTATTATCTAGAATAGTTTTTAATATGTCTATATTTCAGCATATTAAGTAAGTACAAAGCCAAAATGTGTGGAGGGAGTAATGGCGGAGGAAAAAAAAACTTCAAATTCATTCAGCGTTAAAATTTTACCGCCTCTACACCACAAGAATTTGCCGCGTCATTAAATATATAATCAATAAAACGAATGAAACTCATGGCGCATTTTTTCATAAATCCTACCTGTGATATTCCAAGTTACATAAATAGCGTATATATATATATATATATATATATATATATATATATATATATATATATATATATATACTAAACCATGACAAGTATGGCTCACGGCTACACAAAAAAGACTGTGATATACTTATCTCTGAGCTTCGCACCCCCTTCTTTTTTCTATGTGTTTTTTTCAGGCTGTGAGCGATCACGGTTCTCAACAACTACCTTTTGTTTGTTGCTCTAAATAATGTTTAACCCTTTATCTCTGTTCTATCATTCATTCACACAATCCTGTTAAGTAGGTTACTCTTCGGCTTCACTTGACTTCAGTGTGTCCTGTGAGTGTTAAATTCTCCAAGGTCTCTTTCCTCGTTATGTGCCTCCAAAATTTCAGCGCTTACTATTTGTATGTATAATTTTCCTCGTTTTCTTAGCAATCCTGGGTATGACGATAAACTACATCCGGCAGCAAGGTCTCTGATCAAAAGTTTTGAGGGTTGTGGAATCACCTCTTAATGGCTGTTGTTCCACCCTGATCTGGAGTGGTAGCACCTGTTAGGTGTCACGCTATGGACAAATAGTGTACCACCAAAAAAGAACAAAAATCTATGAAAGTATAAAATACATACTTATAGTTAAAATATTAGCCACACATTTTATATAAATAGGACCAACAATATATATTTATAGTAAAATAAGCAACAAAATATTTTAAAGCAAATACATTTTATATGTAGTTGTAAGTATACAATTGCGTTCAAAATTTATTTAGTTTCAGCCAAAAAATTGGGCTCAGATTATTTAGATTTCGGCATTAAATAACCCAGAGGTGTCGATATGCCTCTAAACAAAATCAACCATTCAAATAACAAGCATGAAACATTAATCCATATACTATTCTACAATTTCTTAAATCAAACTGTATTCCAAATATAACTTCAACAAAACCACATCAAAACACACATATCACCGCCTCTAGTAATTATGTTTACACAGACAGTACAAAAGCTGAGTATCATCTACCATGTATTCAATTGTGAAAATAGAATAACATATATCATATTTTTATTACTTCGAAAAAATTTAGAAAATTAAATGTCGGCATTAAATTACAAATAAGTTGATGTGCCGTTAAATAAATCAAATAAATAAGTCTTTTTCATATGTTCCTTAAGACTTCCTCGTTGATCACGTAATCTGCCCATGATATTCTCCGCATTCGTTGGTAAAACCACATCTCCCCTACTTCAAGTCTGTTCTACGTGTGTGAGGACATTGTCCGGCATTCACTGCCATATAGGTGATTAGATATTACATAATAATTCTCAGATTTTTTTCTTTGTTTCAAATGATATATTCCTAAAACCGAAGGCTGTGCTTAGTTTCGAGAAGACATCATTCGCTATCCCGATACGCATTCTGTGTCACAGTTTTTATCAGGACTCGAACATTGGTCTTTTTTAGTGAGAAATCCTTAACTATCTCAAATACAAAGCGGTTTACCTAAATTGGTACAAAGTGACAGTTTTGGAGCATCTCATGTGGTCTGAAGTGAAATACGCGTAGGGAGGAGGAGGAGGAGGGCTTGCGATATAAAGTGATAATTACAGTTCTAGGGTAAACGCTTTGATATGTAAAAATATTTCTAAATTATGAGTTGAAGTTCTTGCCATAAATGAGTTGCTTAAAAAAAAGAGGTATTTCCTTTCATAAGAAAATAGCGAAGTTAAATGCATTCACTCGTGCGAGTTGACAAAATTAAACAAAATATTAAGTTAAATCAAAAAATATTTGATGATTATATGAATATCAAAGAAAGAATTTGAAAAAAAATATTCATAGTATTTCTAAGCCGATAATTATATAGCGAATAAGATAGATAGATAGATAGATAGATAGATAGTCTTGAGTTAATACGTTTCCTTCCGATATTATAATGGCAATTACAAGCATTGAAATTCTAGCATGAAATAGAAATGCATAATTTTTAAAAAGGCTTCAATGCATTTGAATTGGTTCGAAGAATTCGTTAAATGTAAGGAAAAGTTACAATTATTCTATGGCACCACACAAAACTGGGTTAAGGGATTTTAGAGTAGGGACTTGAAAAGAAGTCAGTATTAACTTACTACTAGTATATATATATATATATATATATATATATATATATATATATATATATATATATATATATATATATATATATATATATATATACTAGTAGTAGTTTTTGTGATTACGATTCCAATGTAAAAAATTCTAACCATGGAATATTAGTGTTTGAGCCTTTTATATTATATATATATATATATATATATATATATATATATATATATATATATATATATATATATATATATATATAAAATTAATTAATTAATTTAAGTAAAAAGTTTGTCACTTAGATGAGTGATGTTATTCCTCCAGACAGACTTTACAGAAATCACTCCGTCTACTTGTTAGGAGGTATCAACAAAACCTGATATATAAATTATAAATAAGAACATTCATGTCAACATCGACCGGCGACAGTCTTTTTCATACAATCTTCAGGCTCCCATGTGTTTAAGATTGCGTACAAGTATGAAACAGACTGTCAGCGCTCGATGTAGACATCAGGGTCTATTTTTATATTTATAGACGCTTTTCTTTTCTTTTTTTTCAGCTTAATTGAGTGTGTGCATTATGTGTATGTCTTAGTGTGTAGTAGGGGTATTTTTAATTTCTGAATACGGTTAGCACATTGTGGCTTTGTTCGTAGTTAATATTGTTAAGAGTTGGCTTTTTCTTTTTTATTATTAAAGCCTCCATTATTTTTAATCTTTTTTTGCAGATGGATATATACACATAACGCGCACACTCAATTAAGCTGAAAAATCGAATCATCCTTGATAATGGCTAAAGGTATAGCCGAAAGCGCTCGGAAACATAAAACATTTGGACAGTTCTTACACACCCTTTGTCCTGTAAAGAAAACTCTTGTTCGAACACAAAGAATTATGCTAAATAGGTTCAATTTTCTGCTTAAATACAGGTAATATATATATATATATATATATATATATATATATATATATATATATATATATAAAAGGCAGGATGTGTGTGTGTGTGTGTGTGTGTGTGTGTGTGTGTATGTGTGTGTGTGTGTGTGTGTGTGTGTGTGTGTGTGTGTGTAACGAATGCACAGCCGCAATTTTCGACGGATTTGCACAAAAGTTTACATGCACATACTCCAAGTTAGTGGCAAAGGTCAAGACCGACTTTGCATTTCCCAACTCCCATCGATAGTGGAAATAATCGATTTTTTCATGCTTCTACGGCAGTTTTCATGTAGTTTGCACACATTTTCTACTGGCCAGAGCGAGAACCCATAAGCTGGCTGCCACGAATAGGGAGGAATATTCTACTGGTCTGCGTGAGAGCCAACAGCTGACTGACACGAATGTTAACTAGCATGCTAGCATGCAAAAAAAAATCGATAGCTGCATTCGTCACAAGTGGGAAAAATTTAAATCTGCATGGCACTTTACTCCAATTGGCTCATTCGCTTGCTTAAACTCAACGTTGATTCTGATGTGAAAAAGTATTTGTCGTTAACATTCTTTTTTAATTCGGTTTTTCCAGTTACGAGTTCTTTTTTAAAGCTGATCGTTTTGTGTTTATTTTGTTTAGTTCTTTTTTCGTAACAGATTTAATGTTTAGTATAGAGCTTAGAAAAAATTCGCAGTGTGAGATAGGCAAGAAGTAAGGCATGTAGCAACATCAGCACGGCAAAGGGCACTCCTTTAAAGGCAAGGAAGGGCTAAAATATGTTAAGTCATGTGATAGCGATTGCTGTATGAGTCGTACGATTTTTGAATCAAGCACGGGCAACGCCTGGCCATGCTGCTAGTATATATATATATATATATGTATATATATATATATATATATACATATATATATATATATATGTGTGTGTGTGTGTGTGTGTGTGTGTGTGTGTGTGTGTGTGTGTGTGTGTGTGTATAAAGAGGTTGCGAAGGATAGATTATCGTCTAAATTACGTAGAAATAAAAATAACTTACATTTTATTTTTAGAGATATGTTTACCAAAATTACACAAAAATATCTTGAAATACTAAAGAATAAATTTGTTCAATAAAATTGCCATTGGCTTCAACCACGGCCTCCAGACTGAGTTCTCCTGCTTGTGTGGTATGGTACAGAGTCCTGCTTCCATAGAGACTTCCAGCAGGTACCCTCTTGACTCAGCGCATCACTACCTCCTCAAGGCACTTGATGTAGGTCTCCATGTTGAATCTGAGGCCTTGTGGCAAGATGAATGGAGGCATAATCTTGCCATCGCTAGTGATCACTCCAAACACGATGATGTTGACTGGATATATCATCCAACTCTTTCCGAATCCTCTGCACTGTCCTCGGATTGACACCCAATCACTTTGAAATATTCGTATGGGTGCTTCTGGTACGAATGCCATGTAGTACAGCATGCTGTCTCCAAATTTCTGGCGGAGTGAATTGTGTCATGGTGCTCTTTTTCTCAAAGATGGTGGCCAACTGACCCTCCTATACTGTGCAGTCGACAAAATCAAAAACAATCAACGCGCCAGAGCAAAATTAAAAATATATAATCGCGACAATTTACGCATCGCACCTGTATATATGTAATCGTCGCTCTGAAGGTAATGCCTCCTATGTTGGCCATAATTTCAAAGGTGCATATCGGTAGTGTGAATCTTCCCGCTTTTACCTTGGTAATGATACTAGTCTGGCAAAATGGTGTCTGACATGAAAGTATACAATAAAAACAGGCAGACCTTGTTGGTTGAATTTAACAAAACGTAGATAGATAGATAGATAGATAGATAGATAGATAGATAGATAGATAGATAGATAGATCATGGCTCTCCACAGTTTCTTTCACTTTATTATCAATGATAATAAACATTTACCATACAAAGATTACCATTTTTTAATGAAATCGATGGTGGTGTGGTATCCCAATGCTTTCTACTCTGTTTGAATTTCACTTCTTTCTTTTTTTACACTGACTGCCAACCGTAGAGAACCTAGAGTGCGAAAATGAAGGGAGTAGACGAAGTTGGAATTTGAACTGGGATCGTAGATTCCCGGTCAAAAGAGAGACAGATAGACAGACAGACAGAGTGAAAAAGAGGGAGTAGATACTGGAATGAATACTGCCGTCAATTTCAGATAGATAGATAGATAGATAATTATTATCCTCGTTCCTTAATAATGATTTTTCTTATTCTTTCATACTTGCATTTTAGTGGCTTTTTTGTCTTGATTGGGGTGAAATGATGAAAACATAACGCTAAGTGTACCTGTGTTAGCGTTTCTCGATACAAAATTGTAACCGGCGTTACGTATTTGTTTACCCCACACACACACACACACACACTACATATGTAAAACTTAATCGTTAAAAAACATCATTATTTCGAGAAACGAAACGAACAACATTTTTTGGTACAAACGTGTTTGAGTTAATCACTGTTAATTTGAAATTAATACCAACAGGTCTAGATTGAACAGTCGGACTAAATAAATTGTGTGCCTCCCGAAACGACTCCAATCTGTATCCCTTTTACTATCAGCGAAATTGCTTCTTTAGCTGACATGTGCCGAAATCTAAAAATAATATCAGATTTAAAAAATCCATTCGAAAATTACTGTTGTTTACATTTCGGGATATACACACACACACACACACACATATATATATATATATATATATATATATAGTCTGTGTGTTTGTGTGTGTGTGTGTGTGTGTGTGTGTGTGTGTGTGTGTGTGTGTGTGTGTGTGTGTGTGTGTGTAACACTTTCACTGAGGACACAAATATTACCCTGATCCTTAATAGAAATCCGGAAAGGTATTCTGGTTCTAGGCAGAAGTAGCGATCCGTACGTAAATAATCTCGTCATTTTTTATGGGTAGTATGCTATTGAATTATGATAATAAGCATCACATATCTTTTCGAATTTTGAAATAATTCTGTTTAATTGCAACCCGCACGTTAGTTGTTTGTTTGTCAGCTTTGCCTGACTGCGAAAAGAGGCCATTTTGAACACTTAAAATAAAACGTCATTTGAAAACAACTCACGCTTCTTCTGTTCTTTAATTTTATCATAACATTTATATTTTTATTATTAAAAGTGTTCAATTAACGTTCAGGTTATAACCGTAGCTGCGATTAGCAAACAAAAGTACGCATACACTTGGCGATGACACTCGGCGTGTGTATGCGCGCTTCGAATATGCACACGATAAAACGATAACAACACCCTTCTGGACGTGTTTCGCTATGTACATTTCGTTCAGCCGGTCGATAACAAAACACTCAAATCCATTTAAAATATGAACGAATAATTTTTCTTTGATTTTCTTTCTCTTTTTTTTTTTTTTTTCGTTTCGCTTCGTTTTCCTTCCACTTCATTTATCAACTGCGTTTCCTCACCATGTTCGTACATTGAAGATTTCTTTCTTTTTGCTTTTTTTTCTTTTATTGCCTTTTTTTTATTTGTTTCTTTCCTATTTTCCATCATCATTTTCTTTCTTCTTCATCGTCATATTTTATCACCCCTTCGCTGCCGTCATTGAATTCTGATCTGTTTCTTTTCTTTTCGTCCTTTCTCTTTCACCTTTTTCTTTCTTTATTTTTCGTTTATTTCTATTTTTTTTTTTTTTGTCTTTCACTATTTTCTCCTACTTGTTCCAATTACTTTTCTTGTTACACACACGCGCGCACTCTCCCCCGCCCACTCTCTCCTTATCCTTCTCTTTCCGTTATTCCTAATCACATGTGTGGGTGTGTTTGTTTTCATTCTTCCTCTAAATCTTTCTTTATTTTTACCCGCTCTTTTTTCTCTTCTTCTTTATTTTTTCATTCTTTCATTTTTATCATCATCATCGTCGTCGTCATCGTCATTTGTCGCTTTACCACTTCTTATTTCTGTTTCCTCTTCCCTATTTCCCTTTCATTTCAGTTTTCTCCTCCTCCTCCTCCTCTTCCTCTTATTATTATTATTACTACTATTCCAAACCTCCTCCTGCTCCTCCGCCTCCTCCTACTCTTCTTCTTCTTCTTCGACTCCTCCTCCTCCTACTCTTCTTCTTCTACTCCTCCTCTTCTTCTTCTTCTTCTACTACTACTACTTCTTCTTCTTCTTCTACTACTATTTCTTCTTCTTCTTCTACTTCTTCTTCTTCTTCTTTTTTCACCGATAAACTTTCTTCTTTTCTCATCACTCATCCTAAAACAACATCAAATAATCCATTTGAAGTTTTTTTCTGTATTTCATCGTTGCACTTGGTTTCGTATTTTCTTTTATTCTTCCGTTTCTCTTTTTTGTTCAACTCAATCGCTGTAAATAAAACTCCAATCAGAACGTACTTAAAAAGCAGATATCTTATCATCCGTTAATTGTGGTGGAAATATGAAAGAAATGCGTTTTAGCAATTTCAGCTACAAAAGCTTTTATCGAAAATTGTTTGCACTGGTCATATTCTGTTTTACCTTAGCCATCCGTGACACATATCCCGCTCTGGGTATTGTCGTTTGCATTTAGTATTTGACTCATTAAAGACATTTTTCAAATCTCACGTTCTAATTAATATTCTTTGTTTTTAGCCGAGTTAAGATAATATCTGATTTAATGTACCTTGCTATATAACTTGAGTTATTCGGAATATTTTACAAGTACTGAAATTTGGTTCAATATCAAGTTTCTATAATCATCAGTTTAGCGGTGTACCAAATGCTTTTTTGAACATCTCTGCTACTCTTGGTAAATCTGCTACTCTTGTTTTCATACAAGAGTAGACAATATGGGTATACTGCCACCTTGTCAACCAAAACGCCACTATTCGGGACTATAAAAGGGCGGATTATAAACACCCTTCGCTTTTGCTCCGAACTGTAAAGAAAACATAGGACTTTTCTCCGCCGAGGGAGGATTTCTTCCAATGACAAGGCATCTTAATGTCAGCCAGCCATATGGCGCTAAATGATACTATTCAGGACTATAAAAGAACGGACAATAAAGATCCTTCCACTTTTGTGCTCCAAAATTTAGTAGCGAAAACAACAAGCCGAGATAAATTACTTCTTACGGCACACCGTCTAAATTTTAGCCAGCCACATGCCGCATCTAACGCACATACATTTCCTAAATGCAAATCCTATATGTTCCTCCTTTTTTCAGCTATGTAAGAACAAGTATATTGAATTATGTCATTCTTTATATAAAAATATCTACACAATTGAAATTCATATCTTTTGAAAACGTTAAATTTGTTTCCTTTTAAAATGGTGAATTTCTTTAACTCGACTGATACAATTCTGTAGCAGACCTTTCTCTATACATAATAGAATCTACACTGTTTCGTTTCTTAATAAAGAGCCATTATTTGACATCTGTGCATCAGACTTAGAGTTTGTTTCCTCCCAGTGTTGAAGATTATAAATAAATCTTCATAGGTCTTTTATTTTTTTTCGAGTTTGTCTTAAAGCTAACTTCTTTACAATTTGCTATAATCTTTTAAAAAAATAGATACGAAATTATGATTTCTCAATTTAGGTAAAGACGAGATAATTATTTTTATATTAAAGTTGTAAGCTCCGGACTTCTTCAGATGATATTTATAGAAATTTCGAACCGAATCCTTTATTTAGCCCACGAGGGTAGATTGTTCTACGCCTTTGGCTATTTCAGTTTTAGCTAATTCATCTTGATAATTCTCAAAGATTTTGTTCTTTGCGCTGAGGCCAGTGATTGAACTCACAACTCTTTGGGTCAAGTCACTTTTTGTATCAATTAACCAACGCTTTTATCCACTGGACCAAGAATCACCTGAAGAAGGTCGAAGCGTACAACAGCCGAAACGTTTTGAATAAACTCTATCTTTTATATTGAGGAATCAGGGAGCCGAGTTTGAATTCTAGTCGAGTTCATTACATTCACTTACGCGCTACACTTGGAAAAGATACGGATCCCTCTCTTCTTCTATCATCTATGGATCCTGTGACCTTGGTTGGCAATCGGTTTAGGAGAAGGAAAAAACACTGAAATCAAAACCTGCCTGAAAAGGGTTGGGTTCAGTCAAGCTATCTTGATCAGGAAACACTACTGCTACCGCAGTTGCAGTACACGTGGTGCGGCTACAACAAAAATGGTTTACGGGTCACGTGATCGTGAAATAAATTCAGTTGAAATTGTTTTTAGATTTCTGTTCGAATTTATTCAAATCTTTATCTGTGATTATTAACTTTAACCAGCTTAGGCACCGCCATTTTCGAATATGTGGCAAACCTACAAATAAATCATACCTCAAAACTGAAGCGATTCTAATTCTACAATAAAATGGTTTCTTGAATGTAATCCATTCCTATTTTATCGTGCGCGCATTTGTGACAATATCAAGTATTACATATTAAATTTCCTTATAAATTTAAACGATATATATTTAACACAATATCCTATATACATGAAGAATATATTTAACACAATATCCTATATATATGATAAATGATTATTTTTATTCCTTTAACTGTTAATAGATTAATTCGTCTATTTAACCATATATATATATATATATATATATATATATATATATATATATATATATGTATATATATATATACGTTTTACCAGTTTGTGACTGGAAGGGATAATTCCCAGGAGAATATAAATCCAGGTGAACTCAATACGGAGCATTATAATGATAAGAAGACGAAGACTTTAATTATCAATTTCGTTTATAATTTTTATTTCGTGAACCCAACCCAACCTTTCTCTCTCACTTTCCCTCCATATTATCAATCTAATGTGTTTATCCAGTGTACTTTCTCTATTTGCAGAGGAGATTTCGTTCTGATTAAATACATTTTTAAAATTTTAAATATATATATATATATGAAATAATTTTTTTAAAATTTTAAATATATATATATATATATATATATATATATATAACAGAGAGATATAGACGTGGAGAGGGAGAGAGGGAAAATGTAGATTAACTTCTACACACCCACGTTCATATATATATATATATATATATATATATATATATATATATAGATAGATAGATAGATAGATAGATAGATAGATAGATAGATATAATATATCGCACATATAGTGCTGGTGTCAATAAAACAGTGCTCGATGTAATATAAAAGAACTATTAAGTATATATTAATAAATATACATATTATTCCTCACCAGTAGCACGACTCTGAGTTTTGTGCACAACGCGATCTTCAGGTGCTGAGTATGGACTAACCGTAACGTAATTTGAATTTTAATATAACAGAAGGAAATCTCAGAATTCAAGTCAGTCTGGAGAGGGTTGGGAACTGTCAGGTAACACTATTGTTGTTGTGAGTGCAGTAGATGTATTGCCCCGACAACTCTGAGGGTTTACCGGATTGGTGGTCGTGATATTTATGAGTAAAAGTGCTCAATATCAGGGATAGATCATATATCTCTTTCTATGGAATTAGTGAATAATATTTTAAATCTAGTATTAATTCTTAATAAGATAAACTTTTTTTTACGGAGTAGTTTAATGCACGACGGATTAGATGATGGTTTTCCCTGAAAATGGAAACGCAGGTTCGAACTCTGGTGGAGAGCACATATCACTTTATAAAGTCTCTCGACTGAGCAGGCCGGCAAAAGTAATTTACACTGGGTGTCTACTCAAACACGTGTATCTACAAAAATAACGTTTATAAAACGGCGAAAAGGAGAAATGAACACGGCATTCTACACGGACGCACATACGCCCAGATGGACGCATGTGTACGCCAACGCACACATACTATAAAAAATTAAAATTTGTACAAATGAAAAGTGTATATAGTGATTTTCCAAGCTACGCTTGGATGTGGCACAAGGCCGAAAGTAAGGGGCACCCAGTGAGGATCGAACTCACTACTCAGACGTAATTGTTCTAGCGAGACAAGCTTGCTAACCATTACACCACCTCGAGGTGCCCATGAAAAGTGTATATATAAAAGAAAAACGAGCTAAGTGACAAACTTAATATTTGTATTAATTCTTTCTATCTCTCTTTCTCTCCCTCTCTTTCTCTCTCTCTCTCTCTACATATATATATATATATATATATATATATATATTTAACACAATATACTATAAACGTTTCTATAATCATCTTTCATCCTTTACTAATGCGGATAAACTAAATATAACTGTAAATATTTTCGGAAATTGAAAGAGGAACAATAAAACACCGAAAATTAAATGGAAAATTCTCAAACAAGATAGAATTTTCAGATCGGTGAACGAACCATGCTTCCTCTGTCTGCAGGTGAAAATGGAAATAATTAAGTTCTTGAATAGTAACATATTATTAAATCAAAGATATGAAACTACTGCAAATTGTAAACATATTAAAGAATTCACCTTACAATCTTGCTCAACTTCATAACTCAATAAGCACTACCTCTTGCGTTATATTATGTTTATATAAACATTTTAATGTTATCATCAGTGATTTATTCTAGCTTTAGGTATTATATTGGCTAGTATTCGAAAATTACTTAGCCATGAATTGCTTATTATTTTTATTTATTTCTCTTGCTGTATTGATAATAGTTTCTAATTTAAAATTAATATAAAAATATAAAAGTTTAAAATTTATTTTGTATTCTTATTGATAATGTAAGGCCGTTTTGTTAAGTATTGTATTGCTTCTAAAAGTGTCCTTTATTTACGTTCTATGGATAATTTTGTTTGAATATGTGATTTCATAAAAATTGCCATCAAATTTGAAATGCGAAATTTTAACTAATGTATCTGTTGGCGTTTCATTCCCGTTCAAATTTGAATTCTCTTATTCAATATAATTTCATTGGCTTAATTCGTATCAACATCTTCTCATGTTATTTTCTTAACTTTCCTCTTCCTTTGTATCTGTGTAATTTTATATATACTCCTCTCCTTCTTTTGTTTTTTTTTTGTTGTCTATTCTCTTGGTAGTAGGGTTCATTTCTTATGCTTTCTTTTGCCTTTCTTTTCTTTACTCTTCCTTTTCCTTTTTTAATTTAAAAAAATCCTATTTACCTTATATCGAAAATTGTCCAAAAAAACGGAAAATGATGTTTCATAAATTGCAATTTCATCGTTTATTACCATCATTGTTAAATACCTTTTATTAAACGTCTTAAGAAAATGTACAATTTTGTAGTGGTTACTTACATGTTCTAATGTAACACTGTATAATATATATATATATATATATATATATATATATATATATATATATATATATATATATATATATATATATATATATAAGTGAACATTGAAGTCAACACGCAGAGGCGACAGGCTGTTTCATTCTAGACGCAATCGTCAGGCAGCTTGACGATAGTATCCAGCATGAAACAGCCTCTGAGTGTTGACTTCAATGTTCACTTTTGTATTTATATTTACATACGCTCTGTCTATGATATTGAGCACTTTATCCCATAAATATAGCACACCTTTAATCTGTATTTCTTCATATATATATATATATATATATATATATGAAATGAGGACGAATCGGATATAAATCCCAACGTTCGTAACATTAATTTAGAAGAGGGCTCAATACAATAGTAGAGCAATATTTTTTATTTTAAGATATTACATCAAAAACATGTGAATAACGCTACACAATTGCAATCATGATTCAATGTGTATTAAGGAAGATATGTTAATTCACATCGAAACATGATTGCATTTGTGAAGCGTTATACACAGGTTTTTAACGTAATATCCTAAAATTAAGTATATATATATATATGTATATATATATATATATATATATATATATATATATATATATATATATATATATATATATATATATAATGATGAAAGCGGAGATTTTAGAAATCCATGGTAATAATTCATTTCACTGGATTAACTTATTACCATGAATATCTAAAGTCACCGCTTTCATCATTATTCTATTTGCTCTGTTATACATTGAGATCTATTTGGATTTAAATCCTCTTTGGAATTATCCCTACTAATTATCAAATAATATTATATATATATATATATATATATATATATATATATATATATATATATATATATATATATTACATGAATCATTCATACAAAAAGCAGATAGTGAAGTTAATGATATAAATGGCGAGAATACATCTTCGCAAACAATTTTATTAAGAAACATTATCCCCGAACCTGTAGATGAATGTTATGATCCCTGTTTTTAATAAATTATAAATTCCAGTTGCATAAGGTCTTTTTATACGAGTACTTTCGTCTGTTCATACAGACATCCTCAGGTATGGAAATAGATTTGTTTTTTACATCCAGGTAATAACGGGACAACGAAAGATTAGATGTGATCCAAAATATGTTTTTTTTAGAAATGTGTTATTGTTAACGGTAAGAAATTTAGGAGCGTGCAGTCGCAACGCTGAGGTTGAATCTTTTTTAAATTTAAGAGTGTGCGTTTTTGTACTAATATGGTAATAGGAGAATTCTTTTGTAGTAGTAGTTTTTTTTATGTGGCATGAACTAAATTGTTCAATAAATAGAGGAATGTCACAGTTATTATTCGAAAGTTGCACGTCGGATCAGTTCTTTGAATATCAAGTATGTGGTGCAGTTCGATTTATATTACATGAATCATTCATACAAAAAGCAGATAATGAAGTTAATGATATAAATGTCGAGAATACATTTTTGAAAACAAATTTATTAAGATACATTAACCCCGAACCTGTAGATGAATGATATATTGGGAAATGTTTTTTTGGGGGAAATAGATATTTTATCACCCGTAAAGTAACTCAAGATGTTACAATAAGGGTAGCCGATGAATACATAATGTGCACACAGCAACAAAACTCTCCGATGGGCTGGGTGATGCCCATACTGCCAAGATAGAAAAGCCAATTCTGGAAAAATAAACAATAATTGCCGAAATGTGCCTATATATATATATATATATATATATATATATATATATATATATGTGTGTGTGTGTGTGTGTGTGTATATATATATATATATATATACTGAAGTCAACACCCAGCGGCGACAGTCGACGCTGGTTTTGACTTCAGTGTCCACTTTCTTATTTACATACGCTCTATCCATGATATAGAGCACTTTAGCTCAGAAATATAGTATATCAAGAATATTTTTACAAACTTTGCGAGCGGGTTCTTCACATCAAAACAAAGACAAAAGTCTGTATAAACACATGTCCGCAAATCCTTTGTTTTTGTTTATATGAACTTTTGTCCTCTTTGTTAAATTTTTTTTCATGCACCCTATATATATATATATATATATATATATATATATATTAGTTGGCTGCCCACACACACACATACACACACGAACATATGACTGCAGTCGGGAGCATAGACTCATCCTTTCACTAGCTGCCTATGTGCCGCGCCAGGGCTACAAACGGTTTCTGAAGTCAGAGTTGTCCTTCTCCTAGACTGGTTGCCACCCAAAACTGAAGAGCCCAGTCTGTCCTACTATTTACCCATAAATAGTGCTTTGTGAATTCAAAGTTGTCCTCTCAGTGACTGGTTACCACTCAGGTCTATAGGACCCAATCTGTCCTGCTATTTACCCACATCTAGAGGAGAGAAAAGATGGATTCATATCTTCCCCACCTAAGTGAAAGCAAGGAACTCGACTGGAATTCGAACTCGGTTCTCCAATTCCTCAATTCTAGCCCTATCCACTGTGCCTCCGTATACTGCCCAAAATGTTTATAGTAGATAGTTTAAAATATCTAGGTTTAACTACTAGTTTTAAATAGTTTTTTCTTTTTTTTTTTTAATTATTTAGATATTACAATACCTGAGTTCCCTTGACGTTTGCACGTGTGTCTACGTGATAAAACTTAAAAACTGTACAATACGTAACCATAGCGTTTTTCATTTCACAAGTAAAAATTTAATTTTTAGATGAGCACAATAATTTTGTCTTAGGGAAATGATGAACACAACAAGTTTTTGAAAAACAAGACCCTGATAACGACATTGTGCTAATGTCGAAAGTATTCGGAATAAAATGAATATGCATCAACTCGGTAATTTTCTCTCTTCCTTTAATAACGATACTAAGAAACTTGTCAGTAATTACGAGAGGACCCTATTAAAAATAAGTAGGCAAAACTTGTCTAAATTATTTAATGAGACATGCCTTAATATATATATATATATATATATATATATATATATATATATATATATATATATATATATATATATATATATATATATATGGGGGGATTTTATCATGGTTTTAAAAACGGACATTTCAAAAGTATAATACAAACGTATTAAAATACAGTTGCACGAAGGATCACGTATAAGAAAGAATATTACTCACTGTAAAGTAATGAATCATTGGTTGAATAAGCTCATGGTGAGTTCTACGAAAATAAAATATTCAAAGAAATCCTCCTATCGCATTGTTAAATATTTGAGCTTAAGAACTTTAACAAAATATTACAATAAGAATCACAAATATGAATGCTAGGCGTTATTTAAAGAGGTAAGTGGGTACAAATGAAAAAAAAGTTGAAATTGACAACTTTTTCCATTTCACTGAAGCAACGTTAAACATATGAGAGTTTTATCCTCTTCTATCCCACCTTTAGTTTTTGCTTCTTTCTTTCATTTTCTCATTGAAACCAAGTAGCGTCTCTGATATGTCTTTTCCCACTTTCTGCGCAATCAAAAAGGAATAGTTCTTTATTTATGAAATATTGGTAGGGCGTAACGGCTGTGCCAACCAAGGAAGTAACGGAGGGAGAAGCAGAACTATAATAACAATAGATTGGCCACAGGTTGTAAGAAAGAGATCATTTCAAAAGAGTAAATATATTGTAATGCTATTGAGTAATGGAGTAAAAACATTATTAGACATTGTGGGGAAAAAAGAAAACTTTGACAAGCAAAGAACAAGAAATAAAGTGCCGTCGTCATTGTCCCAGAAAGAGATCTGAAAACAAAAGCGAGAAAATTTAATTTTCCACAGAGAAAATATTTTAAAATCTGCTTTTGTGAATGTGAACAAAGAAACGGTGGAGTAATGGATAGCGGCTCGGATTGAGGAATCGGAGATCCGAGTTCGAATTCCAGTTGAATCCGTTATATTCACTTACGTGCTAATACCCCTGGGAAAGGTATGAATCCCCTTCTTCTCCCCCCCTACCAGCTATAGGTAAACAGCAAAGACAGATCTGGTTCTATAGATAGATAGCGACTGGTCTACCGCAGAAAGAAATGGCAACTTACTGCGGGAAAAATCTGCTTCATCAGTCATGTATCGAAAGATACATGATCGCCTAAGCGTGTATCACGCATGGCACATAACGGACTGAAACAAAGAAAAGGTGCTGAATACGAAGACCACAATGTCCCCCCCTTCATTGTAACCGATCTGTAATTAACAACGTTTTCTATAATCTTATAATTAATAATGTATTTTTAGAAAATTATAATTAATACCTGATTTTTTATTTTAAATTTTATAATTAATATTAGATTTTAGACTGATTGATTTAATGACTGGTTTTTTTACGGCTTATCAGCCCTTTGCAGGTTATTTAAAGCCAGAAAATACTTTTAGATTGAGAGAATAATGATTTAGTGATACAAGTCCTACTAATTAACCCATAGCTGGGGGAACATGAGGCAGATTCATGCCTTTCCCTGGCGGTATTTGCGTGTAAGTGAATATAACGAACCCAACCGGAATTGGAACTCGGCTCCCCGATTAACAATTCCGTGCCATTATTCATACACCAACTGCGCATCCAAGCTTACAGTATTCCGAATCGGTCACCCATCTAGGTACTGAGCAGGTTTGACGTTGCTTAAAGGATTTTACAATGTATTCTCAGTATACCAGGTCACACTTCGACGGCTACTGGTAACATGTCAACCATTACTACCTGCCGAATGGTCGTGTCATTGACGAGCAAACTGGTTGCCCAACAAAGAATTTTCTGGTAATCAGTGTGGATAGACACTTAGTAGGATTAAAATCGAGATCTGTCAAAGAGCGGATGGACATTATTGTAGAGTTTACAACCGCATCTAGTGCAATGGATAGAATGGGCTTCACAGCTATGGATGCACAGTCAGTAGAGTAATGACATGACATCGCTAGACGAAGGGCTTCCTAGACTGAGGTCAACGGCTAGGACGGAAGCATCCTCTGATGGAATGAACAGCCATGTGTCCGTGACGCAGGCCAGGTTTCAAGTTGGAGGTGATTGGCCGTGATTTGACCTGGGGAAGGATGATCTCGGCCAGATCTAGTACTCATGACACTTTACGCATAATTAATGGGTTAACATTACATCCCATACAGCGTGGCTTAACAAAGTAAAGAAATAAATGAAAACAGATTTCTCAACGATTATTTTTAGTGATTAATTTAGAGTTGCATTGAATGGACCTCATAGCGGTCAGTCGTACTAATTGCAAATAGCTGGAAGGAAAGAATTGTATTCATATCTTTCTGTGGTAAGAAATCAAATGAAAGGGGAAAAAACGCGCTTCCCCCTTCTCAAAAAACGGCTTGCTTTATACAGCCGAGGACCGACTTTAATTTGCATGCGAATAACGAGACAACGAGATTTCGCGTTAACTGTCCGAGACCGCCTGACATAAAACATGGGCGCCGCCATTTTGGTTCTTTTTACCGCTGAGCAGCTGGATTTTGCACGACGCGCAGATTCGTGGGCATTTCCGAGATAAGCCGTCTTCACAATTTCCCCCACACTTTCCCAAGGGTATTTGCACATGAGTGAATATAACAAACCCGACGGGAATTGGAAATCGGACGTTCGACTTCCAATTCTGATCCGTTATCCATTAAACAACCCGCATATTTAAACTTACAGCATCTAGTATTCTCAAGCTGTCACCCATCGAGATCTTCCGGTGAAATCCTTTTTAATCATATATATATATATCCTATGAAATGGACTGTGTCTGACAATTATTCTAATATATTTTCTGTTTATACGTTATTTTTATAGATACAAATATTTATGTAAATGCTCTGTTTATAATAAACAGTATTAACAACATTTAGCGGCCTGAATGTCCCAGTGATTACATAGAAGTGTTCGGTTAGCCAGGTGAAATCATGGGAAATTTGTAGTTTAAAAACAGTAATTTGACCTTGCTAACCAACGCTTCCTCTGTAGCTAAATGTCATAACACGTCAAGCCTTACCATAAAACAACAAAATATCAAACCTTAACAACATCAACTATGAACATAGCCAGTGTTACTTTCGGTTGTAATTTATAAAATCTTTCTAGTAAGACAATCTTTTCAGGAAATAGGTTTCTCAAGTCCAGTAGCTGTTATCTCTCTTTCCGGTACTGATAGCAGTTTCAGTTCTAACCCTTTGTTTAGAGTAATATAGAACGTCAAAATCTTGATTATATCATTATTTTCCCTTCGAGTTACATGTGCTTTCTAGGACCTGTGATCGGGAGATTGGAAGTTTTTAGGAGCTTCGAACTACTTCTTAATTGTTGTCTTTTCTAAGTAGACACCTAGCCTGGGAGGTAGCACCTGTTAGGGTCCCAGGTATCGGCAAATAGTGAACCCCCAAACAAAAACAAAATAATATGACAATATAAAAATAAAATCTTTATAATAAAATTACCAGCAATACATTTTAAAACAAAATGACCAGCAATAAATTTTATAGCAAAATGACCAACAATACATTTTATTTGTAGTTGAAGGCATGAAATGGTGTTCAAAATACTTAGATTTAACCATTAAATAACCCATAGAGGTTGATATATCGCAAAACGAAATCTATTAAACTAGAAACATGAAAGAACTCTTTCGTGACATTAATCCATATGATATCTGTTGAGTCTTGACTCATTGTTGAATCTCGACTAATGCATGGAATAATAATGCAACACAAAATGTACTTAGAACAAGAATGTATTATCACAAGAAAGTGTACACAATAAGTACATATAGTATTTCTGTATATTTCTGGGAAGACGTTCCTGGAGAATGTGTTGACTAAGTCGCAGTCGGGCAGAGTCTCTAGTTGTATCTCGTGATTCCTTCTCCCTCGTCTTCCGGTACCAACCACTATTTATATAGTTGGTAGACACCTATGCAGATTAGGTGGATCCCACCACAACACCCCTCTCCCAAGCCTTGGAATCCTTTTGGATTTCAAACTGGCTTCTATCTGGGATGATGATTATGGTTATTTCTTTGTAGATCCCCTTTGCATAGTTCATATGTATATCTGTTTTTTTTTTTTTCAATATCTTTTTCGTTTTGGATTCACGTCCAATGGGTCCGTGAACTTTCGTTTCCTACCGGATCTTCTCGGTTCAGGAGCACTCTGCGGAGGTTCTACTTGAAAAGTATCATACAGTACATCAATGGGATCTTCCTCCTCATCCGGTATACTCTCTTCATGCTCTAGCACGTAGCATGTTTTGAGTTGGTTCTGGTGCCTTTTATGAGTATTCTTCGGCCCTTTTATTATGTAAATCAGGTCACCGATTCTCTTGTCCACTATGCCTCGCTCCCAGAACTCAATGTTGTTTCTATAGCACTTGAAAAAGACCTTCTCTCCGGGGGTGTATCTTTTTCTAGCTGTATACATAGTGTTCTTTATTCTATTTCCTCCTGGCAAAAACTTGTCAAACACTGACTTAACTTTCCTAGCGAACATTAGTTCAGCTGGTGCCATGTTTGATGGTGTTCTCTGGTTAGGCGTGATTCTGTATACTTGTAAGAATTGCTGAAGCGCCTTTTCCGTTGGAACTCCTGAGGCTTTCTTCAGAGCGCGCTTTAACGTATCTACAAATCTTTCTGCGAGTCCATTGGATCTCGGATGATACGGCGGCGTCGTTATGTGGTTAATTTGATATAACTCACAAAATTCCTGAAATTCGTCAGAAGTGAATTGTGTACCATTGTCACTCGCAATACACTCTGGCACACCGAACCGTGCAAATAGTTCATGCAAAAAAGTTGTTGTGGTATTGGACGTAGGCTTTTTGCAGCGTAGTACTTCCGGCCATTTTGTAAAGCTATCTACCACTATTAAGTAGTAATAATCTTCTACTGGACCAGCGAAATCAATGTGTAATCTTTCCCACGGATGATCCGTCTTTGGCCATGGTTTGTGTACTATAGGTGGTGCCTTAGCTGCTAACGCACACCCATGAACCATGTTTTCGATATCCACATCCATTCCTTTCCAATATACAAAGCTTCGCATTAAGCTTTTTGTTCTATTAATCCCCGGGTGACCCATATGAAAGTCCCGTAGGATTCTTTTCTGCAACTTTTTTGGTACTACTACTTTCTCTACACTTGCGAAAGGCACGTTACGTTTCTCTTTAAATATAGGCATAGTATTTTCTTTTAATTCAAATTTAGCTTCAAACTTGTTACATCTTCCAAGACCAGGTGTAAAGGTTTCCGGAAACTTTTTCTTTAATTCATCTTTAATGTCCTGTCTTGTTTGCGTATTACTTTCTACTTTTCTGCAGAATGAGTTTAACGGTTTATCCCACAATTCGAATGTTTCAATAAAATCTGTACCCAACAAGTTTTCTCCATTTCTCAGAATGAAAACTTTCATTTTTTTAACGATCCCGTTCAATTTCATGGAAAGTACAACCTCGCCTTCGAAGTTAATTTCCTTTCCAGTTACCGTTCGAGCGAGTTCCGTTGACTTCATTATTGTAGGCCTTTTTAAATTTTTCCATGTTTTATCGTTCATTATTGTTAAATCTGACCCCGAATCGAGTTGAAATTTGATATTCTTTTTGAATATTTCAGTCGTCACATATTTCCTCAAATCTCTATCTGATTTGATATTCGAATTTGTTTGTCTAATTCGGCTCTTGAATTTTTTCGTTTTACAACACGATCCTTTGTGACCATTCTTTTGGCACACGAAACATTTCTTATTTCTATATGAGCAATTTATCTCCCAATGTCTTTCGTTACAACGTCTGCACTTATATGGTGGGACCTTTTTATTTTCGTTCTTTTTATTTTCTTGTCTATTCTTAAAGTACGCCGAATTTTTACTCCAATTTTTCTCTAATGGGTACTTTGACTGCTTTTTTATTTTTTTAATATAAGCACTACCAGCTTTTTCGATTTTTTGCGACTCTTTCTTTAAACTTACGGCCTGTTGACACTCCTCTGCTAACTTTTGCAGGGTAAGGCCTTGTTCAGATTCGAGTTTAGACAAAACTCTACGTCTTATTTCGGCACTCTTACTGGATACCAGTCCTTGAGCAAAAATTAAGCACTTGAATTCTTCAACCGTAATCTCTGCCAATCTGAAATTGTCACAATGTCTATTCACTATAGATGCATATGTTAAGTAATCCTGATCGTCGGATTTAGAGACATTCATGCATAACCATCGCTTATGCCAAAGCGACATATTTGCTCCAAACAGCTCTTTTAGCAATTTCACTGTTTCCGAGAATTCCAATTCAGTTGTTTTTCTCGGTAGAATAAAATCTACAAATTTGCTATGTTCTGCTGTACCTAGCTTTCTTAGTAATAGACTGACTTTTCTTGAATTCGACCAGTTTTCACAGTCTGTGTAGAAAATATCTTCATATCGTTTAAAGTACGCTTCAAACGTTTTTTCTTCGTCTGGCACATAGTTGAAAGTTTCCAGCGAATTAAATATGGTGTTATTAGAATATGAAGAATTTCCCTCATTTGCCTGATAGTTGTTTAATTTCTCCAGTATTAACTTTTGAATTTCCAAAAGTCTTTCCTCTTGACGTTCTTGATATTTTTGCATCGTTATCAGTTGTTCTTGCTGTGCTATTTGTTGTTCTTGCTGACGTTGTTGACTCAACTGCTGGGATTTTAATAATTCCGATATGACTTTGGATAGTTCCTCCATTTTTAGCTGATAGTGTGCATGCAACAAGGAATATACTTTTACTTTGTGTATCCCCGAATATCATATAAGCTGACCAAAAAAATCGAAACAACGTACGACTTTTATATTTTATGTCTTGCTTTTACATTCACGCCCGTGCTAATCAACTTTGGTATTTTTTTTTTCGTGAACAGAGAGCGTCGGACTTTTTTTTTTTTTTCGACTTCTGTTCGCGTATTTCAATGACAACGTCTGATTTTCTTATCAGAGGTAATTCGTCACTATATTGTTGAACAAATAATTTTAAAAAAATAATTTTTTAAAGTTTGTTACCTTTCAAAGTCGACACGGTGTATTTGTGCTCCTTTTTTGTAGTCGGCCAATTTTTTTTTAGAGGGTGTCTCGTTGTAATTTTTTAATTTAAAATTACCGTTACTCGTTTACGACACCTTTCAATTTTCTGAGTGAACGTTCCTTTATGCTTAGTCGTCTTTTAACGAGTTCTACATAACCAGAAGTTCAGAAACCTTCGTTGTTACGTTAACGTTGGACTTTGAATTAATAGTTTTTTTTTTTCAGCCTGGGTTCTTCAATGACTTGTCCCAATTGTTGAAAACTCTCACTATTAATTCTTTCTTCTTTCCGTATGGTTCGTTCTACTTCTTTGCCATTGTTGAAACTTCGCGTATGGTTCGTTCTACTTCGTGGCCATTGTTGAAACTTGACGTATGGTTCGTTCTACTTCGTCGCCATTGTTGAGTCTTGACTCATTGTTGAATCTCGCCTAATTGCATGGAATAATAATGCAACACAAAATGTACTTAGAACAAGAATGTATTATAACAAGAAAGTGTACACAATAAGTACATATAGTATTTCTGTATATTTCTGGGAAGACGTTCCTGGAGAATGTGTTGACTAGTCGCAGTCGATCAGAGTCTCTAGTTGGATCTCGTGATTCCTTCTCCCTCGTCTTCCGGTACCAACCATTATTTATATAGTCGGTAGTCACCTATGCAGATTAGGTGGATCCCACCACAACAATATCCTACAGTTTCTTAAAGAAATCAAACTATATTCCGAAATATAACTCCAACAAAACTCTAACATAAAACACACATATCACCGCCTCTAGTAATTATGTCCCCACAAACATGTATATGCACAAAAGCTGCGTATCACCTACCATGTATTCAATTGTGAAAGCAGAATAGCATGAAACATATTTTTATTATTTCAAACTCCCAAGAAAATTAAATGTTGACATTAAATGGCCCATAAGGAATTGTTATGCCGTTAAACAAACAAATTACATGTACTATCCATTTTTATAGTTGCTGCTGTTGAAAGTCCGCAAGTGATGTGGTACCTTTTAACTAGTACAGTTCTTTGTTCGTGATTCTGTAGTGTCACCACGAGGCTCGAAGAAGGATGACATAATCGAAATTACCAGTGTCATTGCCAAGGAATTGAATACGAAATTATTCACACCTTAAAAGGAACAATTATCGAGTAATGATGAAACGAGTTTTTGAGGTGTGCAATTCCGATCGATGTCTAGAGGATATTTTTTAATTGAAAGATGAAGTCAAACTACCTTTTAAAATCGACAGAAACAAAATTATCCATGAAAATAAGTCCCATGATGGTCATTGGAGCACCACATCAGCTGCAGTGGGTGTGTTTAACGGAGCCCATTCCTTTTCGTGCTGGTTTTGAATACAGAGTTGTCCTCCTTCTAGACTGCCTTCTAAAGAGCCTAGTAAACCCTACTTATAGCTGGAAGAAGACGGCGTCATCCTTTTTTCAAAAACATTAGTCGTAAGCGAACAGAACAGACTCAGACAGATTCCACTTTCTAAGCGGGTAGCCGTTACATTACTCACTCTGTTTTTAATATATTCATTAAAATCGGCTGTGTTTCCTTCAGGCATACAGAATACGTAGTTTCTTATCTTCTGACAATTATGAACTATGGTTGCAATTGATGGTGTACGAAGCAGATATATTGTCAATTTTGTATGAAGTTAATATACCTCTTCAAGGAATTGCAATTCACATAATTAAATTTAGCGAAAGTCTTAAAATTGGATTTGTGATCATGATACGTGGGCAAAGATTACATTCAGTGTTTTGATAAACTGACGAATTTCCTTATATAAAAGGATTTCAATCGAAATAAAATTAACATTGCAGAATAATACATGTTGTTCGTCGAGTGAAATAAGACACTCAATAAACTACCTGAATTGAATGAAGAATAAAAGAAAACTAGATGCATACCTGTCTTTCATAACAATGACCATATATATATATATATATATATATATATATATATATATATATATATATATATATATATAAAATAGGCAGCATATATTTACATTACAAAGAGTCAATCATACCTTGAATCAATCGGCAATGTGAATGCGATTATTGGCGAAATCACTTCGCTAGTAGACATAAACATAAGCATTCCACTACTGATAATCCTCCGAATGATGAGATCCTCATAAATAAATAAAATGGATATGGTGTATTTTTTATTTTTTATTTCTGTTAGTACTTTCGAATGCTTCATGTCATTCATAAAATGGATAATAAAGCCTGATGATGAATGACATGAAGCATTCGAAAGTACTAGCAGAAATAAAAAAATAAAAAATACACCATATCCATTTTATTTATTTAGGAGGATCTCATCATTCGGAGGATTATCAGTAGTGGAATGCTTATGTTTATGTCTACTAGCAAAGTGATTTCGCCAATAATCGCATTCATTCAAATTGCCGATTGATTTAAGGTATGATTGACTCTTTGTAATACATACATATATATATATATATATATATATATATATATATATATATATATGTTTAAAAATTAGTCGGGTAGAATACGCGATCTTGGTTTCGACCTCACAGTCTCATCAGGTTAATTCTATCAACTGACCACACAACGCTTTATTAAAAAAAGACAAAGAACGCTACATTTTATTATTTTTCAAAAATAAATAAACGCACGACGATCAAACGAATAACGTTGGGTGTAATAGAAAGGAGGGGGGTAAGGAGAAGGAAGAAAAAGGAAAAGAAGTTAAACACAGGTTTCATACATGGCATATTTTACAAGCATATTTTTTTCTATTTTTACAAAATCTTTTATTCATATATATATTCATAATAACATATTCGACTATGAAAGAATTTTCGAGGCCTTTCTATGACCTTACGCGGCCTTTCATCTGAATAGGTGTATTACAACTTACGACAAGAGCATAGCATGATGAAAAAGATGCCAAACTTGACGAAAACAAAATTTTAGCGTCTAAATGTTTATGTTATTATTAAAATTTTTGAAAACGAGTACTTGTGTATAATACGACCCCGATTCTTTCTTTAATTTTCGTTTCAAATTTTCTTGTATTATACACAAAAACTACGGTAAATGGTTTCTGCATAAACGCAGTAAAAACCAAAGACATTGATATTTTGAAATGTGCTCGATGCTGCATATGCAAAATTTGGATGGTCCATTTCGTGATCGAATATTGATTAATGATGAGAAATGGATCTTTTATGAAAATCAAAGACTCAATGGATTGATCATGATGTAAGAGCCAAACGCAGAAATTACATCAAGAGAAGAAGAATATGGTAACTGTCTGATGTCTTTATGCATGACGGCTTTCGGGAATCTAACCAAAGCATCACTAACGAAATTTACCGCCAGCTATTGGATGAAATTCACATTCGTTTAAACAAAATGAACTCCGGTACTTGTTATTTGAGAATGTCCAATTCTGCTTTATGGCAATGCTCAGCCACATGTTGCCAGGGTGACACTACAGAAGCTCCCCAAATTGGGATACGAAACTTTACCACATTCACAATATTCCCCTTAAAATGCTTGAAAAAGTGGTAGTCAGTGGGCATGACCCACTGACTACCAGCTACTATCAGCTACATTCACTTACGTGCTAATACCCTTGGGAAAGGTGTGAATCCTCTTCTTCTCCCTACAGCTATGGGTATATAGCAGGACATACTTGAATAGCAACTGGTCTAGGAGAAGGACAACTCTGAATTCAAACCCGGAGTGGAGCCCCGAAGGCGGACGGCACTTTGTGCTACCTTCCTGCAGCCGCGTTGGTACCAAACTGTAATGGTTTATCTTCTCCTTTGGACTCTGCTAGCAAGGACGAGAAGGGGAACTAGACGTCTGGGCAGCCCTAGTTCTCCATATATCCCGCCCAGGCTCGTAGCGCACCGCGCTACTCCATCGTCTCTCGAGACGGACGGATGCCGACACCAGCCGTAGCTCTCATGGTTTGTGGTCTTAATTCATTGTAAGTGTTAACATGCACATGTTTTGTTATGGTAAATTAAGATGGGCTGGAGTAAATATCTCATCCGCTCCCATAAAATCTTCTTCATCTTCGATGACCTTCTACATAAAGTAAAGACTTTAGGGGGCATGAAGATTAGAAGGGATAAATCACTCAACATTCACGCCTGGATATGGTTGCTCTCAGCGAAGAAGGCCGAATTTATTCGCTTATTGTCGTTGCTTGTCCGTTTAATGCCAAAGTAGTCAGGACAGAAACTTGAGAACTATACAGGCTTAAAGTACGAAATCAAGAGAATATGAAATTGTCAAAGTTATGCCTATAGTAATCGGAGCACTAGGAGCAGCGTAGAGACCTTTGTCCATTAGTTGAAAGCATGATATCTCCCAGTAAGTTTATGCGTTCATTAGTACAACACTATCTACTGGATACCTAAGGCTACGAGATGCAGCTCGATATCTAATAACTGCAAACAATTAGGACGTGTCCTCTAGAGCACTGTGCATATCTGTTCATCAGCGGGAGTAGTGAGGGAACAGCACGGCCGGGTGTCTTTTGCAAGTTTGAAAGATGAGGAGCCAAAGTGACTCGAGGAGACTCTCAATCAGAGACTACCTAAAAGGACTGAGTTATTTCTAGCTGGGCTCCACCTGGAAAGTTATTCGCTATTTTTGCAAATCTTTTCACCAAAAGAATATCAGCCATAAACACTGACTGTCCCTGCGGTGCAGTACAGTTTCGACACCCTTAATTAGGCCACAGCCGACATTAAGCGAATTGATGTCAAAGAAAGCTTCTCACTTGTCACCGCATACATCATCCTAAGGCTGATGTTGATCGGCTGTATGTGCCCAGATCCGAAGGAGGCAGAGGATTAATACAATTAGAACAGTCTTACGCAAAAATCCATTTAAAAAAACCCACAAAAATCGGTTTTAAGACTGGATATGATCTGTGTCAAAGAACATTAAAGAAATGAGTAATTTTATTCAGTAATAAAAGAAGCCAACAAATTCACAAGCGAATTTCAAGTGGGTGAAGATGTGCAAGTAAATGATAATACAACTACTGCAATGCAAAAGAACCTAAAAAAGAAAACAAAATTAAATGCAATGTACCAAATGCAGAAACTGTGGCAAGATTATCATCTTCATAGTCAATACTCTGACCGTACCATAAAAGCCGATGTAGACAAACCCTGCATCCATCAGGGTTAAAAGCTGAAAACGAAGGTTTTATTCTTGCCGCGCAGGACCAATACTTACTAACTACAAATTACGAAGCATACATACTGAAAAATTGTGTTAACCCGACATGTAGATTCAAAGATAAATATTCACAAAAAAAATGACCATCTTGTACCAAGTTGCACCTACTGAATATAGAACTTGACACAATAGAATGGGTCAGTATCTGCACTGGAAAATATGCAACGTTTACGGGAAGAAAACTGCAAGAAACTGGTATGAACATCACCCAGACCCGGTTACAGAAATAGGACCTGTAACAGTTTTATGGGAATCCACAATAGATACAGACAGAACAATCAAATCTAATCTAATCGTCCAGACATTGTGATCAAAGACAACAGACAAAGACAGAATGTGCTTTCTTATTGACATGGCAGTCCCTGCAAACTGTAATGTATTTTTGAAAATCTTCAAAAACCTATCAAAATACAAGTGGAAAACTCAAAAACATAAGTCAGACAAAGAAATAATGATAATGATAATAAAAAGCATTTAAATGCTTTACTAAAATATATGCTGGCTTTGAAATGTATTTTCCTTTGAAGCAAAAGTGTTAAATAATTTAAATGAAACCAAATTAAAATGTTGTCGTTGCTTTTACTTCTTGTTTACTGTGCATCCCATAATTTTGTGAATATAATAATTTAGAGATCGCTCTGACGTGCAACAGTTTAATATAATATGAATGGAATATAGATGAATTTTTAATGTGATTTCAATAACAATATAATTATAAAACGAAAGCGACTCACATTTACGCAACTGGGCGTCGACTCGGAAATTAAATCACCGAAGTGAATTTCAACATTGCTCCCAGACGGCTAATTTCTCTTGTAGGATAATGCACTTGGGGGAGGTGGAAGTCAACTTTCCCCTACGCCTTTCACATCTGCGACCATCTTGTCTGTATCATAAAGGACTACGAGATCGAAAAGTGAATCAAAATGGAGGACCAGCGTTTTATTGCGATTCTGCTTCAATATTGTCCAATGCATGTACACGGGCCTTTTACAAAATCTAGTGATTGTTTACGTTCATGTTTTAAATGGATTTAAAAAGCATATTTGTAATTTTAAATTTAAGCAGGCGGTATGAAAAAAGGAGAAAAACAAATTTTCCCCATTAACAATCTATTCAAGTTCGAATCCGATTCGATGTACCTAAAACCATCTAGCTTTATTCCTACACACACAGCAAGGACGTAAATGTGGGACGCTCAATCATGAGCACGACTTCCGTAAACAATTAGAGTTGTAGGTTCACTCTATGTAGTGCTGCTTTAAATGTGTCATGGGTAAGATAGCCGAACGAAGACCCTCCCCTCTGGTTTTGAATTCAGTGTTGTCCTTCTCTTAAACTGGTTGCTAACCAAGATAAAGAACTCGATCTACCATGCTATTTACTCCATAGCTGAGGGAAGACAAAGTCATACCTTTTCCGAAGGCATTAGTGAAAAAGTGAAGGCAACAGATTTGTCCCTCACAATTCGACAATGGCAACAATTGCTACCGCGCCAATATTCTTTACATTCGAATATCCTGCTACAATGTAGCCATGCTCTGCTAGATTAGCTCGTTAACTGAAACATACGCTGTGGAACTCCATTATATGTTATCCAAAGGGCTAGAGAATTTGAATATTAGGAGCAGAATGCTGGACAAATTTCTAACCAAACTCATATGGAAGGATTTCATGCATCCTTTACTGCGAAGGAAATGATGGAAACAAAGTGTTTGGGTAAGTAGTTATTTTTAGCTGAAAATTTGAGGAACACCACGTATATATGTATATCTTAGGGTTAGGGTTAGGGCCATGGTTAAATAGCAGAACAAACTGGGTCATATAGCCGTGAATGGCAACCCGTCTAGGAGAAAGACATCTCTGAACATAAAAACTTGAGGAGGGTGATTTGAGAACCTTGTAGCACGCTGTGCACCAGTTCTCTATATTCCGCCCTTCCAAAAAGTGTGTCACCACTATAATCAAATCATATGTGCTGGGAGTCTGGCTGTCTGATTCTCAGAACTGAGCTGTTGACAGGAGAATCCTCCATATATATATATATATATATATATATATATATATATATATATATATATATATATATATATATATATATATATATATATATATATATATATATGTTATTTAAGTAAAGACTCTGTTTTTTAAATAAACAGTATTAATTACATTCACCGGCCTGAATGTTCGAGAAATTTCGTAGAAAATATGCGTTCTCCGACAGGAATCGAACCTGTGTCCTATACGGAACGGTCAATTGATCTGAGGTACTATACCACTCAGCTACAGTTAGCAAAGCCCAAATTACGTTGTTTATAAACAGTCGCCCATTTGAAATTCGCGTCTTGGTATATTCTGTCCTCTGCAGACGTTTGTAATTGATACCAACATTATGGCGACGCCATTTATTCTCTGAGAAATATAAATGCAAAAAAAAAATGCAATTGGCAATGAAGATTTTTAACAGAGTAAAAGATATTCGTAGTCCGACTTCCTCTATAATATTTCGTACTCATGAAAGTATACGAGACAAAAGACAGATGCGATTATGTAAAAACTGTTTGCACTTAAATAGAAGAAAGAAGATAATTAAATTGGAAAAGCGGAATAACTAATAATTATTATATTATTTGAAACGTTCACATCTTTAATAGAACACATTAAATGCATATCAATATGTCTATATACTAAGTTCTGCTCAGTATGTCACACGGCTACAATAATCGGATACACTTATAATAGTGTACAATTGCAATAGGGTACACTTATAATAAGATACATTTATAATAGGGTAAATTTATAATAGGATACACTTATAATATTAAGGTAGACCTTGAGTATCATACTTACGATTAATGGAATGATAAACCATTTTGCTATGAATCACACTACGACAGACGGAGAAAATTGTGTTGTATATATAAGTAAAGATAAAATAAATAAAATAAGCCCTATTTTACGATGTGTCTAATTTGAAGATCAGAATTATTTAAAGAATATTCCATTGTGTGAGGTTTTAACTCTTAAACGGCGGACATGACTGATGTTTCACTGGAGATCAGCCAATATCATCAATTGATGATTTAAACTTTTTCGAACAATATGAGCATCGCCCATTTATGATTCCCGTCTAAATGACTAATTGGTGACTGTGGCATCCATGAGATTACTATTCATTTTATTCATGAGGCTACGTAATTTCCCGGCAGTATTTGCCTGCAAATAAAACTGAAAGAACAACCCAAAGACGCGTTAGATTGACTTGATAACGGCAAGAATTGTTGAGATCTTGGTTTAAAGATTGCACAACATTTTATGGAATGCTTCAAGGATTATTATACAGTTAAAAAATATTGCATGTTTTATTTACCTTTTATCATTTTTATAATCTGATAGAATTAAAATAGAATTTTTATTGTCTGTATATAACTAAAGCAAAAATAAGAACGAAGCCTTAAAAAATAGCCGACACCTTCAAGCATCATTTTCCCGCCATCTAAAGGTTTTAATGTAAGCTAATATTATGAAAACTCGATAGTATCGGTCCTAATGAGACAAGGCTGCACTCTTGCCACACTAGGACTGAGACCCCACAGATAATCTACAGGGTTAACAATATAAAGTTTTCTTTTTTTATATATACTGTGTCCCTTCACATCGCGGGTGATCATGACTCTTCACAACGTCCCATCTTTTATAGCTCTTAGAGATTCTTATCCTTTTACTATCCCTCCCACTTCCTGTTCTGCCATCCATATACGCAAACCCATTAGGAAGGTTACTCGCTGCTTGCTTCTGCACCCTCTGCCCCAATGTCTTGTGGGTGTCAAATTCTCCAAACCCTCTTTTCTCATTATGTGTCCTAGAAGTTTCATCCGTCTTATTTTTATACTAAGTGGAAGCATCCTTTTTTTTTTCATTTTCCTTAAAACTTCTGTTTTTCCAGGAGAGATATATAAAACTAGAAAGGTGTACACCGATGCGCTGTGATCGACTGACTAATGATAATCGTAATATTAGCTGTTTCCTTATAAGGAAACATTTAGTATTCATTGCCCAATAAGTACTATTAAGTCGTACTGCCTCCTTAATTTATTTCATTTTTATTTCGATGAACTGAAGATCTGAAAGCACCAAAATTGTTGGTAATAGTAGAGATACGTATGAAGACCATCGGGGATGAGGAAATTACATGATACCAGGGTTTCCCAACTTGGGTGATATCGCCCATCGGTGGGCGTTTTCAGATGTTGGGTGGGCGATGTACAACTAAACAGAAAATGGTGGGCGATTGCAAATCTTTGGTGTACGATATAGAATTTTGAGTATTGAAAAGGTATTTCGACATCTGCTATCTGAAAAAGTATTCAAAGGAGATATGCAATGAACCTGTATAAAAACAGGAGGTTAGGTAGAAACAATTGGGTCACAACGAATATTTTTGTATTTTCTATAGTCTTGAGAAGGGTCATCAACATTCAAATAGTTCTTCAGATAAAATAAGTTTTTTTTTAATATAAATCAGATAAGTGAATACCATGAACAAAAATATTCGCTAAATTTTTATTAGTTGCTAGGAGTTTATATTTAAAAATCATTTAATTTTTTGTCAACACTTACGAAGCTAACCTTAGCCATAAAGCTAACCTTGACCATAATACTAAATTATATATATATATATATATATTTTTTCAATGGTCATGTTTCCTTTGGTTTGTTTTTATGCAGCATGATTCCATTCGTTTGTTCTTATTCTTATTTGTTACCTCCCTTTGGTATTCTTTACTACATCATAAAATCAGTTTATGAACCAGTAACAGACATTTAACAAACAATTTTGGCATGCTTTTGAATATTTATTATATAAGTGGACGGTGGGTAATTTTTCTATATGAAAGTGGACAATTAAGTAAAAAAGGGTTGAAAACCTCTGTATCACATGAACATTAACTTGCGTAGAAATAAACTGGGAGCTAACTGAATGAAAATGAGGGTCCAGATTTTGCATACTGCAAGAGCAATCGCAGATGCCCATGGCTGTAATGACGTATGCCTGTAGCGGAAAGCCTAATTGCCGTTATGTCGACCAGTTTCATATATGCTCACCTTTACGTAATTAGCCTAATACAAACGATCCATTGTGAGAACAGTCGAAAGAATTCTGATATAGAATCGTTTCGCGAATTATTCCAAGGTGAACATTTGAAAAGATAAATTGAGATTTTTTTTTCCCAATAGCGGCACAAGAACAAGCGTTGAGCACCAGGACCGGATTAAGCCAGGGTGCAGCCTCTAGCAGGTTATAAAGGGACTCTAAATTTAAAATGACACATAAATATCAAAACATAAATTATTTATGAGCATGGTTTTAGGCAGCGCCGGTACAACGATCTTACATCCTCCCTCCCCGAATCTATGATACGGGGTGCCCCACTCTACATCTCAATTTTCACAAGGTAGTATTCATATAAAATACAAATTTTATTAGAACCTAATTATGTACAATAAGGGATCAAATGCAATATAGGTGAACAATTCAACTAAGAAAAATTGAAAATAAACACAATGTATCTAAATACGAACTACAAACATGTCGTAATAGTTCATTCCATCTTAAATAAATCAGCAATATTTGAGGCAATTTTTAATATCAACTTGAAATTATTTTATTAACATTGAATAATTTAACACAGTGAATTTTATCTTGTGTTTTTTTTTTTTAGACTTAGCATGGGCAAAATAAATTTAGGGATTTGGACGAAAACAAAAAAGATCCTAGACTGACACCAAAATCCGCGAAAAAATTTCATCCTTTAATAATCAGTTGTGCTTGGTTTAATTTATAATTAAAGACGCAGCTTCACAAACACCAGACACATAAACATGAACATTGCCAGGTCGTAAGATGCCAATTACACGACACAGATTAAGAGTATTTAACGCTGGGAACACGGAAATGCAGGGCACGTATCATTTGTTGATCTAGCACTGTTGATCAGACTAATAAACAAAAGGACAGTTATAAAAATTACTGAACATAATGTGTATCAGTTTCTAAGTAGGTGACCTTATATCTGAATTCCTACCAGGATTCAGCATCGGCGGCCAAAATCTTACCAACATAATATACGCAGATGACACAGTACTGATAGCAGACACGGAAAATAAATTACCAAACCTCCTACAGAAGTTAGCGAAGGAGAGCGAGAAGAAAGAACTATGCATAAACTACAAGAAGACAGAATGCATGGTCATCAGTAAAAGGATGAGCCCGTAATGCGATTTTCAGGTCGGGGACACTAAAATCAAGCAGATGCAGAAATTTAAATATCTGAGAAGTGTTTTGACGATAAGTGCGACGCTGAGATCCGAAGACGTATTGGGATGGCCAAGGACGCATTCCAAGAGCTGGGCAGTGTACTGCGAGGCATGAGGATTTCATTGGTACCAAAGAAAAGAGTACTGAGCTGCTACATGACATCTGTCCTCCTTTACGGCAGCGAATGTTGGACAGTCTCCTCAAAGATGAAGAAGAGACTCGAGGCAACGGAGGTATGGTTCTACAGAACGATGCTAAGGATATCATGGTCCGAACGTGTGAGCAACGATGAGGTTTGAAAGGAATGCAAACCAGGAGGAAGCTTATACTTAACATCAGGAAGAGGCGAATGAAATTTCTGGAACACGTAATGAGAAAGGAGTGCTCGGAGAATCTGATACTCAAAGGTCGAATAGAGAGAAAGAGAGACAAGGGAAAGCAACACATGACATACCTGGCAGACTTAAGCAAGTGGATGACAGAAGGTGGTCAGGGGGGAGGTGGTAGAGGGACAAAACTTATTGAGGGCTGCATGGGGTAGGGGTAAGGAAGCCATGATCGCCTACGTCCTGAAGGGACAAGGTATATAAACGGAAAGAAGGGAAAGAGAGACAAGGGAAAGCAACGCATGACATACATAGCAGGCTTAAGCAAGTGGATGACAGAACAGGAACTGGGGTAAGTAGCAAAGGGACAAAACTTATTGAGAGCTACAAGGGATAGGGAGAAGTGGAGAGCCATGATCGCCTACGTCCTGAAGGGACACGGCACATAAAAAACCGTTATATTCCGAATTATTAACATGCCTTAATTACTTGGAGATTGTTTCTATTGTCCAAAAGTCTAAAGAATAATTATTCACGAAGTTATTAAACCAGCCTTACGTTGATAAAGAAGCGTATTTTGTTTAGCGCAAGAGAGCAGGCCTCGAAGGGGGAAAAAATAGAAGTCTACTTATTACAAGAGATCAAGTGTTGATTACATGTGCAAACTGAATAAAAAATTCAAAACACTGTTGTCAGCAAGTGCACAATATTCTACTTATCTGACGGATCTGACCATTTGCGCATTGCTTGTTAGTTGGTCTCTACTGAGTAACTACAGAACTATAACAAAAATGAATGACCTGCAATACTAAATGACTGCCATATTTAAATAATTTCGCAATTGCACTTTGTCTTTTATAATATCAAAAACTGTATTGCTACTCTCCATTTTTCTACATATGTTCAATACTTCTTGAATATAAAAGTAAACTAAAAGTAAAATGAATATAACAATTGATCCTCCTTTTTGATAATGAATATAACAATTGATCCTCTTTTTTGATAATGAATATAACAACTGATCCTCTGTTTTGTTAATGAATATAACAATTGATCCTCTGTTTTGATAATGAATATAACAACTGATCCTCTGTTTTGTTAATGAATATAAGAATTGATCCTCTGTTTTGTTAACGAATATAACAATTGATCCTCCTTCTTGATAATGAATATACCAATTGATCCTCTGTTTTGTTAATGAATATAACAATTGATCCTCTTTTATTGTTAATGAATATAACAATTGATCCTCTGTTTTGTTAATGAATATACCAATTGATCCTCTGTTTTGTTAATGAATATAACAATTGATCCTCTGTTTTGTTAATGAATATAACAACTGATCCTCTGTTTTGTTAATGAATATACCAATTGATCCTCTGTTTTGATAATGAATATAACAACTGATCCTCTGTTTTGTTAATGAATATAAGAATTGATCCTCTGTTTTGTTAATGAATATACCAATTGATCCTCCTTCTTGATAATGAATATACCAATTGATCCTCTGTTTTGTTAATGAATATAACAATTGATCCTCTGTTTTGTTAATGAATATAACAATTGATCCTCTGTTTTGTTAATGAATATAACAATTGATCCTCTTTTATTGTTAATGAATATAACAATTGATCCTCTGTTTTGTTAATGAATATAAGAATTGATCCTCTGTTTTGTTAACGAATATAACAATTGATCTTCCTTCTTGATAATGAATATACCAATTGATCCTCTATTTTGTTAATGAATATAACAATTGATCCTCTTTTATTGTTAATGAATATAACAATTGATCCTCTGTTTTGTTAATGAATATACCAATTGATCCTCTGTTTTGTTAATGAATATAACAATTGATCCTCTGTTTTGTTAATGAATATAACAACTGATCCTCTGTTTTGTTAATGAATATACCAATTGATCCTCTGTTTTGATAATGAATATAACAACTGATCCTCTGTTTTGTTAATGAATATAAGAATTGATCCTCTGTTTTGTTAACGAATATAACAATTGATCCTCTGTTTTGAGAATGAATGTAACAATTGCTCCTACTTTTTGTTAATGAATATAACAATTGATCCTCCTTTTTGTTAATGAATATAAGAATTGATTCTCTGTTTCGATAATGAATATAACAATTGATCCTCTGTTTTGTTAATGAATATAACAACTGATCCTCTGTTTTGTTAATGAATATACCAATTGATCCTCTGTTTTGATAATGAATATAACAACTGATCCTCTGTTTTGTTAATGAATATAAGAAGTGATCCTCTGTTTTGTTAACGAATATAACAATTGATCCTCTGTTTTGAGAATGAATGTAACAATTGCTCCTACTTTTTGTTAATGAATATAACAATTGATCCTCCTTTTTGTTAATGAATATAAGAATTGATTCTCTGTTTCGATAATGAATATAACAATTGATCCTCTGTTTCGTTAATGAATATAACAATTGATCCTCTGTTTTGTTAATGAATATACCAATTGATCCTCTGTTTTGTTAATGAATATAACAATTGATCCTCTTTTATTGTTAATGAATATAACAATTGATCCTCTGTTTCGTTAATGAATATAACAACTGATCCTCTGTTTTGTTAATGAATATACCAATTGATTCTCTGTTTCGATAATGAATATAACAATTGATCCTCTGTTTCGTTAATGAATATAACAATTGATCCTCTGTTTTGTTAATGAATATAACAATTGATCCTCTGTTTTGTTAATGAATATAACAATTGATCCTCTTTTATTGTTAATGAATATAACAATTGATCCTCTGTTTCGTTAATGAATATAACAATTGATCCTCTGTTTCGTTAATGAATATAACAATTGATCCCCTGTTTATTAATGAATATACCAATTGATCCTCTGTTTTGATAATGAATATAACAACTGATCCTCTGTTTTGTTAATGAATATAAGAATTGATCCTCTGTTTTGTTAACGAATATAACAATTGATCCTCCTTCTTGATAATGAATATACCAATTGATCCTCTGTTTTGTTAATGAATATAACAATTGATCCTCTTTTATTGTTAATGAATATAACAATTGATCCTCTGTTTTGTTAATGAATATAACAATTGATCCTCTTTTATTGTTAATGAATATAACAATTGATCCTCTGTTTTGTTAATGAATATACCAATTGATCCTCTGTTTTGATAATGAATATAACAACTGATCCTCTGTTTTGTTAATGAATATAAGAATTGATCCTCTGTTTTGTTAACGAATATAACAATTGATCTTCCTTCTTGATAATGAATATACCAATTGATCCTCTATTTTGTTAATGAATATAACAATTGATCCTCTTTTATTGTTAATGAATATAACAATTGATCCTCTGTTTTGTTAATGAATATACCAATTGATCCTCTGTTTTGTTAATGAATATAACAATTGATCCTCTGTTTTGTTAATGAATATAACAACTGATCCTCTGTCTTGTTAATGAATATACCAATTGATCCTCTGTTTTGATAATGAATATAACAACTGATCCTCTGTTTTGTTAATGAATATAAGAATTGATCCTCTGTTTTCTTAACGAATATAACAATTGATCCTCTGTTTTGAGAATGAATATAACAATTGCTCCTACTTTTTGTTAATGAATATAACAATTGATCCTCCTTTTTGTTAATGAATATAAGAATTGATTCTCTGTTTCGATAATGAATATAACAATTGATCCTCTGTTTCGTTAATGAATATAACAATTGATCCTCTGTTTTGTTAATGAATATAACAATTGATCCTCTGTTTTGTTAATGAATATAACAATTGATCCTCTTTTATTGTTAATGAATATAACAATTGATCCTCTGTTTCGTTAATGAATATAACAATTGATCCTCTGTTTCGTTAATGAATATAACAATTGATCCTCTGTTTTTTAATTAATGTAACAATTGATCCTCTGTTTTGTTAATGAATATAAGAATTGATCCTCCTGTTTTGTTAATGAAGATCAGAATTGATCCTCTGTTTTGTTAATGATTATAACAATTGATTCTCTGTTTTGTTAATGAATATAACAATTGATCATCTGTTTTGTTTCCATACTTTAAATGATAACGATAATAATCTTTCTCAAATCATCTTCAAACGAGCATTATGTTCAATGGTTAGATTCTGTAATCTAATTCAGTTGCAAACTCTTCAGCTGCATTCCAAGTTGATGAGCGGTCGCAACTCATTATTTAGTGACGGTGTCTCCTTGCCGTTGCCAGTGACGTTCCTCTGCCAAGCCTTTTATTGATTTATTGATTTTATTGATTGATTCGTTTATTGATTTTATTGACTGTTTCATTTTCTCCGGTTTATCAATACTTTGAAGCCTAGAAATACTTTTAGATTGTAAATTTTTTTGGATAATAATGGTTTATTGATACAAATCTTACTAATTAATACATAGGTAGAAGAGTTGAATTCATACCTCGCCCACGGGTATTTGCACAAAAGTGAATATAATGATCATGGCCTTCCACTTCTTCCTGTCCCTTTTCTCACCCGTACATCCAAGCATACAGTACCTGGTATACACAAGCGGTCACCCATATAGGTACTAACCGTGCTCAACGTTGCTTAACTTCGGTGATCGGAAGGGAATCACTGTTTAAACGTAATGTGGACGTAAGCAAAACAAGATGCATTTCGTGATCCCAAACAATAAAAAACCTATAATTGTATGCATCATCAATTATTACGACTTATTTTAGTAATATTTTATATATATATATATAAATGTATTTAAAAACACTTTCATTTTAAAGTCTATTTACCTACAAAGCCAATCCCACACTGCGAATTTTTTCTAAGCTCTATACTAAACATTAAATCTGTTACGAAAAAAGAACTAAACAAAATGAATACAAAATGATCAGCATTAAAAAAGGACTCGTAACTGGAAAACCGAATGAAAAAAGAATGTTAACAACAAGTACTTTCTCCCACCCAACCCAGTTCTGCGGAATCAGAATCAACGTTGAGTTTAAGCAAGCGAATGAGCCAATTGGAGTAAAGTGCCATGCAGATTTAAATTTTTCCCACTTGTGACGAATGCAGCTATCGATTTTTTTTGCATGTTAGCATGCTAGATAACATTCGTGTCAGTCAGCTGTTGGCTCTCACGCTGGCCAATAGAATCTTCCAGCCTATTCGCTCTGGCCAGTAGAAAATGGCTGCAAACTACATCAAAACTGACGTAGAAGCATGAAAAATCGATTATTTCCACTATCGATGGGAGTTGTGAAATGCACCGTCGGTCTTGGCCTTCTGCTAACTTGGATCATGTGCATGTAAATTTTGGTGCAAATCCGTCGAAAATTGCGGACGTGCATTCGTTAAACACACACACACACATCCTGCCTCTGAAGAGACCACAATGTCCACTACATATAGATGAGTGAATTTCCTATTCTTGTGATGTGTATTCTTGTGATGACAATTAAATGTATTTACGCACAATACATGCATATATATATATATATATATATATATATATATATATATATATATATATATATATATATAGTAACAAATAAAATGAAATCAGTCTCCTAACGAGTTGATGCAATCTCCGTGAAACTCTGAGTAGGGACAGATAAGTGATCATTTAATTTTATTTTGTTACTGCTAATGTTCTATCTTCTTTCAATTAAGACTGCTTGCATTAAAATGGTTATTTTCCAGAAATACTCTGGTCGACAACGCGAAACGCACGAATATTTGTTCTTTAAATAAATATATGTGTGTGCGTGTATGTACGTGTGTGTGCATGTGAATAGAGAGAGAAAGATATACACTATTTGTATGTGGGTTAATTTTGTAAATACCACTATTATTATTATTATTATTATTATTATTATTATTATTATTATTATTATTATTATTATCATAATTATTATTATCATAATTATTATTATTATGTATTTTTGACTTTTGAAACAGCTAGTAATTAATTTATTTAAAATTAATTCATTTATTTTCCGCGGTATTCTTGATGATTTTCGCAATGATATCATAAATAGCAGGGTAGACTAGGTTCTCTAGCCTTGGTTAGTAGTCTAGGAAAAGAGAAAATCTCAATTTTAAACATTATAGAAGGGAACGGGAAACAACTATACCGTCCTACCCGAGAAGTAATTCACAGATAATAAAGAAAGGAAATGGTGGAGCGCCATGATTGCCTACAGCCTGAATTGTCTAGGTGAATCCAATTCTTTCTCGCATTTATAAAGATGCAAAATTTTTATAAGGCTCTTCAGATCTTTTTCCAAACCTATCGATGGCTACACAGCTGTCATCTTTAGAACGTTTTCTCTTCATTTAAAATTCCATTGTCATTGTCATCATCGCCATCATCATTATTATTATAATTATCCTTCTCATCATCATCGCCGCCATCGTTATCATCATTAATTCTCTCATCATCATCGCCGCCGTCGTTATCATTATTAATTCTCTCATCATCATCATCATCATCAGTATCAAATGCTTCTATGTACCATACCATAGATTCTGTTTTTTGTACAGTTGATGATTCGTCCTTTCTTCTTGTGAGTTTTCCATTTGCTGACAACCATAGATTAAGGCTTTTTAAAAGTGATGTTTATTCTTTCCTTCTCGGAATCAGTTCTGCCTCCTGAAATAACAGATTCAGACTTCTTGAAATTGATGTTTTATCCTTTCTTTTCCTGGGGTTTTTCTTTTCCTAGTAACTATAGATTTTGTCAGCTTACAACACATTTTCTGTCATTTCTTCTCAAAGGCTCTATCTGACAATCACAGATTTTGTTTTCCTGCATTTGATGCTTTATCCTTTCTTTTCCTGAGGTTTTTCATTTCCTGCTAACTATAGATTTTGTCAGCTTACAAAACATTTTCTGTCATTTCTTCTCGTGGGCTGGAGCTGACAATCACAGATTTTGTCAGCTTACAACACATTTTCTGTCATTTCTTCTCGTGGGCTGTAGCTGACAATCACAGATTTTGTCAGCTTACAACACATTTTCTGTCATTTCTTCTCGTGGGCTGGAGCTGACAATCACAGATTTTGTCAGCTTACAACACATTTTCTGTCATTTCTTCTCGTGGGCTGGAGCTGACAATCACAGATTTTGTCAGCTTACAACACATTTTCTGTCATTTCTTCTCGTGGGCTGGAGCTGACAATCACAGATTTTGTCAGCTTACAACACATTTTCTGTCATTTCTTCTAGTGGGCTGTAGCTGACAATCACAGATTTTGTCAGCTTACAACACATTTTCTGTCATTTCTTCTCGTGGGCTGGAGCTGACAATCACAGATTTTGTCAGCTTACAACACATTTTCTGTCATTTCTTCTCGTGGGCTGGAGCTGACAATCACAGATTTTGTCAGCTTACAACACATTTTCTGTCATTTCTTCTCGTGGGCTGGAGCTGACAATCACAGATTTTGTCAGCTTACAACACATTTTCTGTCATTTCTTCTCGTGGGCTGGAGCTGACAATCACAGATTTTGTCAGCTTACAACACATTTTCTGTCATTTCTTCTCGTGGGCTGGAGCTGACAATCACAGATTTTGTCAGCTTACAACACATTTTCTGTCATTTCTTCTCGTGGGCTGGAGCTGACAATCACAGATTTTGTCAGCTTACAACACATTTTCTGTCATTTCTTCTCGTGGGCTGTAGCTGACAATCACAGATTTTGTCAGCTTACAACACATTTTCTGTCATTTCTTCTCGTGGGCTGTAGCTGACAATCACAGATTTTGTCAGCTTACAACACATTTTCTGTCATTTCTTCTCGTGGGCTGGAGCTGACAATCACAGATTTTGTCAGCTTACAAAACATTTTCTGTCATTTCTTCTCGTGGGCTGGAGCTGACAATCACAGATTTTGTCAGCTTACAACACATTTTCTGTCATTTCTTCTCGTGGGCTGTAGCTGACAATCACAGATTTTGTCAGCTTACAACACATTTTCTGTCATTTCTTCTCGTGTGCTGGAGCTGACAATCACAGATTTTGTCAGCTTACAACACATTTTCTGTCATTTCTTCTCGTGGGCTGGAGCTGACAATCACAGATTTTGTCAGCTTACAACACATTTTCTGTCATTTCTTCTCGTGGGCTGGAGCTGACAATCACAGATTTTGTCAGCTTACAACACATTTTCTGTCATTTCTTCTCGTGGGCTGGAGCTGACAATCACAGATTTTGTCAGCTTACAACACATTTTCTGTCATTTCTTCTCGTGGGCTGTAGCTGACAATCACAGATTTTGTCAGCTTACAACACATTTTCTGTCATTTCTTCTCGTGGGCTGGAGCTGACAATCACAGATTTTGTCAGCTTACAACACATTTTCTGTCATTTCTTCTCGTGGGCTGGAGCTGACAATCACAGATTTTGTCAGCTTACAACACATTTACTGTCATTTCTTCTCGTGGGCTGTAGCTGACAATCACAGATTTTGTCAGCTTAAAACACATTTTCTGTCATTTCTTCTCGTGGGCTGGAGCTGACAATCACAGATTTTGTCAGCTTACAACACATTTTCTGTCATTTCTTCTCGTGGGCTGGAGCTGACAATCACAGATTTTGTCAGCTTACAACACATTTTCTGTCATTTCTTCTCGTGGGCTGGAGCTGACAATCACAGATTTTGTCAGCTTACAACACATTTTCTGTCATTTCTTCTCGTGGGCTGGAGCTGACAATCACAGATTTTGTCAGCTTACAACACATTTTCTGTCATTTCTTCTCGTGGGCTGTAGCTGACAATCACAGATTTTGTCAGCTTACAACACATTTTCTGTCATTTCTTCTCGTGGGCTGGAGCTGACAATCACAGATTTTGTCAGCTTACAACACATTTTCTGTCATTTCTTCTAGTGGGCTGTAGCTGACAATCACAGATTTTGTCAGCTTACAACACATTTTCTGTCATTTCTTCTCGTGGGCTGGAGCTGACAATCACAGATTTTGTCAGCTTACAACACATTTTCTGTCATTTCTTCTCGTGGGCTGGAGCTGACAATCACAGATTTTGTCAGCTTACAACACATTTTCTGTCATTTCTTCTCGTGGGCTGGAGCTGACAATCACAGATTTTGTCAGCTTACAACACATTTTCTGTCATTTCTTCTCGTGGGCTGGAGCTGACAATCACAGATTTTGTCAGCTTACAACACATTTTCTGTCATTTCTTCTCGTGGGCTGGAGCTGACAATCACAGATTTTGTCAGCTTACAACACATTTTCTGTCATTTCTTCTCGTGGGCTAGAGCTGACAATCACAGATTTTGTCAGCTTACAACACATTTTCTGTCATTTCTTCTCGTGGGCTGTAGCTGACAATCACAGATTTTGTCAGCTTACAACACATTTTCTGTCATTTCTTCTCGTGGGCTGTAGCTGACAATCACAGATTTTGTCAGCTTACAACACATTTTCTGTCATTTCTTCTCGTGGGCTGGAGCTGACAATCACAGATTTTGTCAGCTTACAACACATTTTCTGTCATTTCTTCTCGTGGGCTGTAGCTGACAATCACAGATTTTGTCAGCTTACAACACATTTTCTGTCATTTCTTCTCGTGGGCTGGAGCTGACAATCACAGATTTTGTCAGCTTACAACACATTTTCTGTCATTTCTTCTCGTGGGCTGGAGCTGACAATCACAGATTTTGTCAGCTTACAACACATTTACTGTCATTTCTTCTCGTGGGCTGTAGCTGACAATCACAGATTTTGTCAGCTTACAACACATTTTCTGTCATTTCTTCTCGTGGGCTGGAGCTGACAATCACAGATTTTGTCAGCTTACAACACATTTTCTGTCATTTCTTCTCGTGGGCTGGAGCTGACAATCACAGATTTTGTCAGCTTACAACACATTTTCTGTCATTTCTTCTCGTGGGCTGGAGCTGACAATCACAGATTTTGTCAGCTTACAACACATTTTCTGTCATTTCTTCTCGTGGGCTGTAGCTGACAATCACAGATTTTGTCAGCTTACAACACATTTTCTGTCATTTCTTCTCGTGGGCTGGAGCTGACAATCACAGATTTTGTCAGCTTACAACACATTTTCTGTCATTTCTTCTCGTGGGCTGGAGCTGACAATCACAGATTTTGTCAGCTTACAACACATTTTCTGTCATTTCTTCTCGTGGGCTGGAGCTGACAATCACAGATTTTGTCAGCTTACAACACATTTTCTGTCATTTCTTCTCGTGGGCTGGAGCTGACAATCACAGATTTTGTCAGCTTACAACACATTTTCTGTCATTTCTTCTCGTGGGCTGTAGCTGACAATCACAGATTTTGTCAGCTTACAACACATTTTCTGTCATTTCTTCTCGTGGGCTGGAGCTGACAATCACAGATTTTGTCAGCTTACAACACATTTTCTGTCATTTCTTCTCGTGGGCTGGAGCTGACAATCACAGATTTTGTCAGCTTACAACACATTTTCTGTCATTTCTTCTCGTGGGCTGGAGCTGACAATCACAGATTTTGTCAGCTTACAACACATTTTCTGTCATTTCTTCTCGTGGGCTGGAGCTGACAATCACAGATTTTGTCAGCTTACAACACATTTTCTGTCATTTCTTCTCGTGGGCTGGAGCTGACAATCACAGATTTTGTCAGCTTACAACACATTTTCTGTCATTTCTTCTCGTGGGCTGTAGCTGACAATCACAGATTTTGTCAGCTTACAACACATTTTCTGTCATTTCTTCTCGTGGGCTGGAGCTGACAATCACAGATTTTGTCAGCTTACAACACATTTTCTGTCATTTCTTCTCGTGGGCTGGAGCTGACAATCACAGATTTTGTCAGCTTACAACACATTTACTGTCATTTCTTCTCGTGGGCTGTAGCAGACAATCACAGATTTTGTCAGCTTACAACACATTTTCTGTCATTTCTTCTCGTGGGCTGGAGCTGACAATCACAGATTTTGTCAGCTTACAACACATTTTCTGTCATTTCTTCTCGTAGGGCTGGAGCTGACAATCACAGATTTTGTCAGCTTACAACACATTTTCTGTCATTTCTTCTCGTGGGCTGGAGCTGACAATCACAGATTTTGTCAGCTTACAACACATTTTCTGTCATTTCTTCTCGTGGGCTGGAGCTGACAATCACAGATTTTGTCAGCTTACAACACATTTTCTGTCATTTCTTCTCGTGGGCTGGAGCTGACAATCACAGATTTTGTCAGCTTACAACACATTTTCTGTCATTTCTTCTCGTGGGCTGGAGCTGACAATCACAGATTTTGTCAGCTTACAACACATTTTCTGTCATTTCTTCTCGTGGGCTGGAGCTGACAATCACAGATTTTGTCAGCTTACAACACATTTTCTGTCATTTCTTCTCGTGGGCTGTAGCTGACAATCACAGATTTTGTCAGCTTACAACACATTTTCTGTCATTTCTTCTCGTGGGCTGGAGCTGACAATCACAGATTTTGTCAGCTTACAACACATTTTCTGTCATTTCTTCTCGTGGGCTGGAGCTGACAATCACAGATTTTGTCAGCTTACAACACATTTTCTGTCATTTCTTCTCGTGGGCTGGAGCTGACAATCACAGATTTTGTCAGCTTACAACACATTTTCTGTCATTTCTTCTCGTGGGCTGGAGCTGACAATCACAGATTTTGTCAGCTTACAACACATTTTCTGTCATTTCTTCTCGTGGGCTGGAGCTGACAATCACAGATTTTGTCAGCTTACAACACATTTTCTGTCATTTCTTCTCGTGGGCTGGAGCTGACAATCACAGATTTTGTCAGCTTACAACACATTTTCTGTCATTTCTTCTCGTGGGCTGGAGCTGACAATCACAGATTTTGTCAGCTTACAACACATTTTCTGTCATTTCTTCTCGTGGGCTGTAGCTGACAATCACAGATTTTGTCAGCTTACAACACATTTTCTGTCATTTCTTCTCGTGGGCTGGAGCTGACAATCACAGATTTTGTCAGCTTACAACACATTTTCTGTCATTTCTTCTCGTGGGCTGTAGCTGACAATCACAGATTTTGTCAGCTTACAACACATTTTCTGTCATTTCTTCTCGTGGGCTGGAGCTGACAATCACAGATTTTGTCAGCTTACAACACATTTTCTGTCATTTCTTCTCGTGGGCTGGAGCTGACAATCACAGATTTTGTCAGCTTACAACACATTTTCTGTCATTTCTTCTCGTGGGCTGGAGCTGACAATCACAGATTTTGTCAGCTTACAACACATTTTCTGTCATTTCTTCTCGTGGGCTGGAGCTGACAATCACAGATTTTGTCAGCTTACAACACATTTTCTGTCATTTCTTCTCGTGGGCTGGAGCTGACAATCACAGATTTTGTCAGCTTACAACACATTTTCTGTCATTTCTTCTCGTGGGCTGGAGCTGACAATCACAGATTTTGTCAGCTTACAACACATTTTCTGTCATTTCTTCTCGTGGGCTGGAGCTGACAATCACAGATTTTGTCAGCTTACAACACATTTTCTGTCATTTCTTCTCGTGGGCTGGAGCTGACAATCACAGATTTTGTCAGCTTACAACACATTTTCTGTCATTTCTTCTCGTGGGCTGGAGCTGACAATCACAGATTTTGTCAGCTTACAACACATTTTCTGTCATTTCTTCTCGTGGGCTGGAGCTGACAATCACAGATTTTGTCAGCTTACAACACATTTTCTGTCATTTCTTCTCGTGGGCTGGAGCTGACAATCACAGATTTTGTCAGCTTACAACACATTTTCTGTCATTTCTTCTCGTGGGCTGGAGCTGACAATCACAGATTTTGTCAGCTTACAACACATTTTCTGTCATTTCTTCTCGTGGGCTGGAGCTGACAATCACAGATTTTGTCAGCTTACAACACATTTTCTGTCATTTCTTCTCGTGGGCTGGAGCTGACACACAGATTTTGTCAGCTTACAACACATTTTCTGTCATTTCTTCTCGTGGGCTGGAGCTGACAATCACAGATTTTGTCAGCTTACAACACATTTTCTGTCATTTCTTCTCGTGGGCTGGAGCTGACAATCACAGATTTTGTCAGCTTACAACACATTTTCTGTCATTTCTTCTCGTGGGCTGGAGCTGACAATCACAGATTTTGTCAGCTTACAACACATTTTCTGTCATTTCTTCTCGTGGGCTGGAGCTGACAATCACAGATTTTGTCAGCTTACAACACATTTTCTGTCATTTCTTCTCGTGGGCTGGAGCTGACAATCACAGATTTTGTCAGCTTACAACACATTTTCTGTCATTTCTTCTCGTGGGCTGTAGCTGACAATCACAGATTTTGTCAGCTTACAACACATTTTCTGTCATTTCTTCTCGTGGGCTGTAGCTGACAATCACAGATTTTGTCAGCTTACAACACATTTTCTGTCATTTCTTCTCGTGGGCTGTAGCTGACAATCACAGATTTTGTCAGCTTACAACACATTTTCTGTCATTTCTTCTCGTGGGCTGTAGCTGACAATCACAGATTTTGTCAGCTTACAACACATTTTCTGTCATTTCTTCTCGTGGGCTGTAGCTGACAATCACAGATTTTGTCAGCTTACAACACATTTTCTGTCATTTCTTCTCGTGGGCTGTAGCTGACAATCACAGATTTTGTCAGCTTACAACACATTTTCTGTCATTTCTTCTCGTGGGCTGTAGTTGACAATCACAGATTTTGTCAGCTTACAACACATTTTCTGTCATTTCTTCTCGTGGGCTGGAGCTGACAATCACAGATTTTGTCAGCTTACAACACATTTTCTGTCATTTCTTCTCGTGGGCTGGAGCTGACAATCACAGATTTTGTCAGCTAACAACACATTTTCTGTCATTTCTTCTCGTGGGCTGGAGCTGACAATCACAGATTTTGTCAGCTTACAACACATTTCCTGTCATTTCTTCTCGTGGGCCGTAGCTGACAATCACAGATTTTGTCAGCTTACAACACATTTTCTGTCATTTCTTCTCGTGGGCTGGAGCTGACAATCACAGATTTTGTCAGCTTACAACACATTTTCTGTCATTTCTTCTCGTGGGCTGTAGCTGACAATCACAGATTTTGTCAGCTTACAACACATTTTCTGTCATTTCTTCTCGTGGGCTGGAGCTGACAATCACAGATTTTGTCAGCTTACAACACATTTTCTGTCATTTCTTCTCGTGGGCTGTAGCTGACAATCACAGATTTTGTCAGCTTACAACACATTTTCTGTCATTTCTTCTCGTGGGCTGGAGCTGACAATCACAGATTTTGTCAGCTTACAACACATTTCTGTCATTTCTTCTCGTGGGCTGGAGCTGACTATCACAGATTTTGTCAGCTTACAACACATTTTCTGTCATTTCTTCTCGTGGGCTGGAGCTGACAATCACAGATTTTGTCAGCTTACAACACATTAGTTGTCATTTCTTCTCGTGGGCTGTAGCTGACAATCACAGATTTTGTCAGCTTACAACACATTTTCTGTCATTTCTTCTCGTGGGCTGGAGCTGACAATCACAGATTTTGTCAGCTTACAACACATTTTCTGTCATTTCTTCTCGTGGGCTGGAGCTGACAATCACAGATTTTGTCAGCTTACAACACATTTTCTGTCATTTCTTCTCGTGGGCGGTAGCTGACAATCACAGATTTTGTTAGCTTACAACACATTTTCTGTCATTTCTTCTCGTGGGCTGTAGCTGACAATCACAGATTTTGTCAGCTTACAACACATTTTCTGTCATTTCTTCTCGTGGGCTGTAGCTGACAATCACAGATTTTGTCAGCTTACAACACATTTTCTGTCATTTCTTCTCGTGGGCTGTAGCTGACAATCACAGATTTTGTCAGCTTACAACACATTTTCTGTCATTTCTTCTCGTGGGCTGTAGCTGACAATCACAGATTTTGTCAGCTTACAACACATTTTCTGTCATTTCTTCTCGTGGGCTGGAGCTGACAATCACAGATTTTGTCAGCTTACAACACATTTTCTGTCATTTCTTCTCGTGGGCTGGAGCTGACAATCACAGATTTTGTCAGCTTACAACACATTTTCTGTCATTTCTTCTCGTGGGCTGGAGCTGACAATCACAGATTTTGTCAGCTTACAACACATTTTCTGTCATTTCTTCTCGTGGGCTGGAGCTGACAATCACAGATTTTGTCAGCTTACAACACATTTTCTGTCATTTCTTCTCGTGGGCTGTAGCTGACAATCACAGATTTTGTCAGCTTACAACACATTTTCTGTCATTTCTTCTCGTGGGCTGTAGCTGACAATCACAGATTTTGTCAGCTTACAACACATTTTCTGTCATTTCTTCTCGTGGGCTGTAGCTGACAATCACAGATTTTGTCAGCTTACAACACATTTTCTGTCATTTCTTCTCGTGGGCTGTAGCTGACAATCACAGATTTTGTCAGCTTACAACACATTTTCTGTCATTTCTTCTCGTGGGCTGTAGCTGACAATCACAGATTTTGTCAGCTTACAACACATTTTCTGTCATTTCTTCTCGTGGGCTGTAGCTGACAATCACAGATTTTGTCAGCTTACAACACATTTTCTGTCATTTCTTCTCGTCGGCTGGAGCTGACAATCACAGATTTTGTCAGCTTACAACACATTTTCTGTCATTTCTTCTCGTGGGCTGGAGCTGACAATCACAGATTTTGTCAGCTTACAACACATTTTCTGTCATTTCTTCTCGTGGGCTGTAGTTGACAATCACAGATTTTGTCAGCTTACAACACATTTTCTGTCATTTCTTCTCGTGGGCTGGAGCTGACAATCACAGATTTTGTCAGCTTACAACACATTTTCTGTCATTTCTTCTCGTGGGCTGGAGCTGACAATCACAGATTTTGTCAGCTTACAACACATTTCCTGTCATTTCTTCTCGTGGGCCGTAGCTGACAATCACAGATTTTGTCAGCTTACAACACATTTTCTGTCATTTCTTCTCGTGGGCTGGAGCTGACAATCACAGATTTTGTCAGCTTACAACACATTTTCTGTCATTTCTTCTCGTGGGCTGTAGCTGACAATCACAGATTTTGTCAGCTTACAACACATTTTCTGTCATTTCTTCTCGTGGGCTGGAGCTGACAATCACAGATTTTGTCAGCTTACAACACATTTTCTGTCATTTCTTCTCGTGGGCTGTAGCTGACAATCACAGATTTTGTCAGCTTACAACACATTTTCTGTCATTTCTTCTCGTGGGCTGGAGCTGACAATCACAGATTTTGTCAGCTTACAACACATTTCTGTCATTTCTTCTCGTGGGCTGGAGCTGACAATCACAGATTTTGTCAGCTTACAACACATTTTCTGTCATTTCTTCTCGTGGGCTGTAGCTGACAATCACAGATTTTGTCAGCTTACAACACATTTTCTGTCATTTCTTCTCGTGGGCTGTAGCTGACAATCACAGATTTTGTCAGCTTACAACACATTTTCTGTCATTTCTTCTCGTGGGCTGTAGCTGACAATCACAGATTTTGTCAGCTTACAACACATTTTCTGTCATTTCTTCTCGTGGGCTGTAGCTGACAATCACAGATTTTGTCAGCTTACAACACATTTTCTGTCATTTCTTCTCGTGGGCTGTAGCTGACAATCACAGATTTTGTCAGCTTACAACACATTTTCTGTCATTTCTTCTCGTGGGCTGTAGCTGACAATCACAGATTTTGTCAGCTTACAACACATTTTCTGTCATTTCTTCTCGTGGGCTGTAGCTGACAATCACAGATTTTGTCAGCTTACAACACATTTTCTGTCATTTCTTCTCGTGGGCTGGAGCTGACAATCACAGATTTTGTCAGCTTACAACACATTTTCTGTCATTTCTTCTCGTGGGCTGGAGCTCACAATCACAGATTTTGTCAGCTTACAACACATTTTCTGTCATTTCTTCTCGTGGGCTGGAGCTGACAATCACAGATTTTGTCAGCTTACAACACATTTTCTGTCATTTCTTCTCGTGGGCTGTAGATGACAATCACAGATTTTGTCAGCTTACAACACATTTTCTGTTATTTCTTCTCGTGGGCTGTAGCTGACAATCACAGATTTTGTCAGCTTACAACACATTTTCTGTCATTTCTTCTCGTGGGCTGTAGCTGACAATCACAGATTTTGTCAGCTTACAACACATTTTCTGTCATTTCTTCTCGTGGGCTGTAGCTGACAATCACAGATTTTGTCAGCTTACAACACATTTTCTGTCATTTCTTCGCGTGGGCTGTAGCTGACAATCACAGATTTTGTCAGCTTACAACACATTTTCTGTCATTTCTTCTCGTGGGCTGTAGCTGACAATCACAGATTTTGTCAGCTTACAACACATTTTCTGTCATTTCTTCTCGTGGGCTGTAGCTGACAATCACAGATTTTGTCAGCTTACAACACATTTTCTGTCATTTCTTCTCGTGGGCTGTAGCTGACAATCACAGATTTTGTCAGCTTACAACACATTTTCTGTCATTTCTTCTCGTGGGCTGGAGCTGACAATCACAGATTTTGTCAGCTTACAACACATTTTCTGTCATTTCTTCTCGTGGGCTGTAGCTGACGATCACAGATTTTGTCAGCTTACAACACATTTTCTGTCATTTCTTCTCGTGGGCTGGAGCTGACGATCACAGATTTTGTCAGCTTGCAACACATTTTCTGTCATTTCTTCTCGTGGGCTGTAGCTGACAATCACAGATTTTGTCAGCTTACAACACATTTTCTGTCATTTCTTCTCGTGGGCTGTAGCTGACAATCACAGATTTTGTCAGCTTACAACACATTTTCTGTCATTTCTTCTCGTGGGCTGTAGCTGACAATCACAGATTTTGTCAGCTTACAACACATTTTCTGTCATTTCTTCTCGTGGGCTGTAGCTGACAATCACAGATTTTGTCAGCTTACAACACATTTTCTGTCATTTCTTCTCGTGGGCTATAGCTGACAATCACAGATTTTGTCAGCTTACAACACATTTTCTGTCATTTCTTCGCGTGGGCTGTAGCTGACAATCACAGATTTTGTCAGCTTACAACACATTTTCTGTCATTTCTTCTCGTGGGCTGTAGCTGACAATCACAGATTGTGTCAGCTTACAACACATTTTCTGTCATTTCTTCTCGTGGGCTGTAGCTGACAATCACAGATTTTGTCAGCTTACAACACATTTTCTGTTATTTCTTCTCGTGGGCTGTAGCTGACAATCACAGATTTTGTCAGCTTACAACACATTTTCTGTCATTTCTTCTCGTGGGCTGTAGCTGACAATCACAGATTTTGTCAGCTTACAACACATTTTCTGTCATTTCTTCTCGTGGGCTGGAGCTGACAATCACAGATTTTGTCAGCTTGCAACACATTTTCTGTCATTTCTTCTCGTGGGCTGTAGCTGACAATCACAGATTTAGTCTTCCTGCATTTGCTGTTTTATCCTTTCTCCTCGAGCTTTGTTCCTCTTGGTGAAAACCCTAATTTCTGACTTCTTGTAATTGGTTTTTCGTTCTTTCTTCTCGTGGGCTATTCCTCTTTCTGATAACATACACACTCTGGCTTCTTGCAATTGATGTTTCTTTGTTTCTTCATCTGGTCTTTTCCTTTCCCTGACAATACATTTTGTATTCTTGCAATTGATGTTTCTTTGCTTCAACCCGTGCGCTTCTTCTTACACTTAATGTTTCATCCTTCTTTGCAGTGAGCCGTTTAACTTGCGGACAACTATATGTGACACCCGTCGTCCTGGTCGCGGCACCATTTGTGACACCCGACTTCTTTTTCAGTCACGACGCCAATATGTAACGTCGGTCCTTTGTGACGGGCTAACCCTGGGACATCGGTTGAAGTCTTTTTGGGTTCTAGTACCAACTTGTCGTACTCGGCTCGCTTCCAACGCCTGGTCACCGAAGCAACTGCTTTGATCTCGATTCAACCCACCCACGTTGTGATTTGATCTTAGGTTGACGTGATCAATCAGACGTCGGGCCGTAGTGCCAGCCGAATCCGGGTCAAGGTGATACTGCACAATAAATGTAGATAAAAAAAAACAAAAGTACAAACAACAACTTCAAGGCGAGCGGCTGGTTAGGAATAGTGATTAATTTTATGTCGGTTTGTTGAGTTACAGGAGTGCGTCTCTCTCTTTCTCTCCCAGCCCGAAGAAAAAAAAATGTGGATTGTAACACTTTTTTGCTAGTTCTGGATATCTGGATTGTTTTTCAATAAAGTCAGCTCTGGTGAAAAATATAAATCAGACTTCTATAATTTGTTCTTGGTTAGAAGTCTAAGTCGGAAACTTGTTTTGGTGGAAAATCTAAAGTCGGACTTCAACAAATTTGTTCTTGGTTAGAAGTCTAAGTCGGAAACCATGGAATCGTGCGGTCACCTGTGCGAGGCGCGTCTCTCTGCGAACTGCACTACACTGCTCTCTCTTACTGTACTGGCTGTACTCTTCACTCACTGACTGTACTGTTTAAAACACCCGAAGACGTTTGCTTATATGGACGCCGATCAAAACCTGGCGTGGGGTCGGACGTGGTGTGGCCAACACGTTGATTTCAAATCCCCAATAAGGATTTTCTTTGTTTTCGGCCAAAAATAATTATCATTTTCCATATTTGGAAATCTTATTCCACTCCCACCCTCTTCTGCTCTCATATGGGTATCTCACCATACTTTAGAGGGCGTCAACGGTTTTCCCACTTCCTCGCAGTAACATCTCATACCTATCCTCTCAATGGGCGGTGGCAGGCCTCCTCTCTGCGTCACATGATCATCTCCGCCTGGCTATTCGGCCAATAGGCGTCAACTGATAATCTCAATTTTTATCCAACTTCACGGGATATGGTTTTTCTCAACCAAGTTTTTCCGCCAACATTAAGTGGACGAATTTTTTGGCGAAATTGGGTTAATTAAAATAAATACAATAACATGGCTTCTGTCATCACAAACGAATTTCAACAGAACACAGATGTTCTGTCCAGTCGACATTTCCTCTCAATCCAGGGCCAAGCTCCGTGTGCGGTCGGCAGACGACCCATTGGTTACTGACAACACAAGCCATGACCATCACGACACAGTTAATGCTTTATCTGCCCAAAAGCTCTGGTATCCCTCAACTAATTTTTACGACAATGACCATCAGAATTTTCGCCATTCCACCACCCAAAAACAACATCGCTTTTGTGGGTGGCCTTTTTCCTTCTCTTATCATCTAAGTTGTTAAGTCTTGTCCCTCTGTTTCTTTCTTTTCTTTCTCTTTTTCCTTCCTTTGTTTTCGCAGAGAATTTGGCATATCTCAGCATCACACTTCCGCGAGAAAGTAAAGTGGTTATCTTGATTCGCACTTGAAAATAACAAAACAAAAAAAAATCTTTTTTCACCGATACCCTGTTTTGGGACAATAACAAAACAAAAAGAATATCGCTCAGTATGTCTTTCGTTATATCTATCGGTTTAAGTAATCCCCGTAATTAACTTCTGTGGTTAATTAATTGATTAATTAACCTGCCGTTTCTAAATAGTGTTACATATAAATTTAGTCGTCTTACAATTGATTTTTACCCCGTTCTTCTCGTGAAGTGTTCCTTTTGCTGCCAACCATAGATTCTGTATCTTACAATTGATGCTTCGGCCTTTTTTAGCGTGGGCTGTTACTTTTGCTGACAATTGATGTATCGTCCTTTCTTCTTGTTCTTCTTTCTGACAGCCATAGATTCCTTCTTCTTACAATTGCTTTTTAGTTCTTTCTTCTCGTTGACTGTTCCTCTTGTTGACATCCATAGATTCGCTCTTCTCGCCATTGACGTTTCGTCCGTTCTTCTCGTGAGCGGTTCTTCTTTCTGACGACCATAGGTTATGTCTCCTTATAATTGATATCTATTCCTTTCATCTTCTTGGCTGTTACTTTTTCTGACAACCACAGATTCTGTCTTCTTGCAAATCACCTTTCTTCGCGTCAAAATTGCCTATTGCTGACAATCATAGTTTCCTTCTTCTCACAATTGATTTTCCGTCCTCTCCTCCCTTCCCTCCGTGTTCCTTTTGTTAACAACCATACATTTTGTCTGCTTGTAATGGATATTTCGATCTTTCTTTTCGTGGAATTTTTTTTCTCTTGGTGACAACCACTGATTCTTTCTTCTTGTAAATGATGCTATTACCTTTCTTTTCGTGGGTTTTTGCTTTTGCTGTCAAGAACAAATTCGGTCAGCTTACAACTGATGTTTCATCCTTCATTCTGATAATCTCTTTCTTTTGCTGACAACCATAGATTATGCCTTCTTACAATTCATGTTTCTTCCTTTATTCTCGTGGGCTTTTCCTTTTGCTGACAGCCATAGATTCTGTCTTCCTAATTTTGATCTTTCGTCAGTTCTTCTCGTAGGCTGTTCCTTTTTATGACAACCATAGATTCTGTCTTCTTGCAATTGATCTTTCTTCATTTCTTATCGTGAGCACTTCCTTTTTCTATATTCTGGCTTCTTACAATTAGGGTTTCGTCTTTTCTTCGAGTGGGCTGTTCTTTTTGCTGACAACCATGGTCAGTGTCTTCTTGCAATTGGTCTATCGTTCTTTTTTCACTTGCACTGCCCAATTTGCTGACAATCAAAGATTCTGTCTTGTTACAATTGATGTTTCTTCATTTCCACCGTTGGATTGTTCCATTCGCTTACAATTATATATTCTGCATTACCGTAATTAATATTTCTTCCTTTTTATCCCAGGTTGTTTTGCTGATAATAAATACTTTCTGTCTTCCTGCAACAGATGATTCGTCTTCCCTTCTCATGAGCTCTTCCTATAGATGACAACCATATATTGTGTCTTCTTGCAATTGTCGGCCTTTTGTTACTTTTGCTGACAAACACAGATTCTGTCTGTCTTCTTGCAAGTGTCGGCCTTTATTCTTGTGTTGTCTTACTTTTGCTGACAAACACAGATTGTGTCTTCTTGCAATTGTCGGCCTTTCTTCTCTTGGTGTCTTACTTTTGCTGACAAACACAGGTTCTGTCATCTTGCAAGTGTCGGCCTTTCTTCTTGTGCTGTCTTACTTTTGCTGACAAACACAGGTTCTGTCATCTTGCAATTGTCGGCCTTTCTTCTCGTGCTGTCTTACCTTTGCTGACATAGATTATGGCTTCTTACAATTGATGTTTATTCCTTTCTTCCCGTGAGCTGTTCCTCTTGCTGACACCCACAGATTCTTTCTTCTTGCAAATGTTTCGTCATTTCTTCTCGTGGCTTGTTCCTTTTGCTGATGACCACACATTCGATCTTCCTGCTATTGAGGTTTCGTCCTTTGTTCTCGCTTTTATTTGCTACCTTCTGTCGGGATTCCTGTAATCCACTTTCTGTGCCTGTTATCAACACTGTATTATTTGTATATCTTATATTGTTCAGATTGTTACCGCCAGTAATGAACACTTGTAGGACTTCCAATTCTCTCTGTATCGCCTCACTTTAAAGTATCAATATTATTTTAAATCCTACGCCTCCTCCTCCTCCTCCTACTCCTCCTCCTTCTCCTCCACATCATCATCATTCTTTTATTTCCCCCCTCACTGTCATCCTAATCATTATGTTTATTCTTATGTTTCGCATCCTTGTCATTATTAGAATTATTATTATTATTTCACAGACCGTCAAACAGATATTATCGTGAAGCTGTTGTCTATTTGGAGGAATTCCTGTGCTCGTTATAAGATTTCTTCTTTTCTCTACCCTCTAATCAAAGCTGGACCTCTGGGTCATATGTGACGCATTCTTCCCTCTTCCGCACTCGAAGTCTGACGCTGAAGAATTCTCTTGACTACGTGACGCATTCACCAAACATTTTGCATATCTCCAGACAGCTTGATATCTTCTCAGTAACAGCTGGCTTCATCATACTACTAAAAGTCTCTTCGAACATCTACACATATCCTATACATAATCCAAATATACGAAAGAATTCGTTATAATTTTTTATTATTTTCCGTTTTACAAGATTTGGCTCGAATAACTGGATACATGGATAAAGCAATTAGTCAGAATATATTTTACAAACGTTACAAATATAGTTTTAAGGTGTGTTATATTTACTGTATACTATATTAACAACCTACGAAGGAACACATAAACACAAGTAAATGTAATAATAATCACTAACAAATAATTAAATGATGAATAAATAATGAGTAAAAAGCTAACAAACAACACTAAAATGGCTAAGATAGCATTTGGGTATGCAATTATTCCTACTCAGGAGCCTCTAGAATAATTTGTAATATAAACGTTATCGCCTACAAAAATAATTGTTAAGATAATACAGTAGACCTTGAATCTCATAATACACCATTGACCAGCCTATATAAATAGTCCGGCCAAAACACAACACACATGGCCCGATGATTGCCTTCAAACATGAAACACACTGTTGTCGCTCGGTGTTGACCTCACATGAGGGGACATCACGTGATCTGAAAACCCGTATCTACGACCAGAAGAGAAACTTGCGTTTAGATAGACATTCTAACTCTGTCGTGTTACATTGAAAAAACGTAACTTTGATTTCACTAATGTCAGCCTAATTTAAAAAGAACATAACCCTTTAAAGAGAAAATATTATGAAAACATATTTATAGCATTTCTACGAACTATAAACACTAGCTTAAAGATTACATTACCTCACCATCTTTCTACAGGTCCACTATTTATGAATCTATCTTATGTCTATCTAATACAGAAAATAATGAAAATAAACAAATCCTTTTTCAAAAATACGCACGAGAAATGCTTTAATGATAAATCCAACCAATACATTATTATTATAATATCTGCGTTTCACCGACCCACACAGAGATGACGACATCTGACATTCCCCACATGCGCATACATATATACAAGAATATAAAAATCCTACCAAATACAAAATTATTGCAGCATTTCGCTACATTTCCCCGACATATACGTGGGTGACATCTACAGATATTCCTCACACGCACACTTATACAGTTACATGAATTAACGTTACCGTCCAACATAAACCTAGACAATCGTTTCTTTACATACACATTCATACACTATTACACACTTTAACGTCCAAAACTTTCTTCTCACACGTTTATATATTATTTATTGCGTGACACGTACCCGACCAATAAGAACTAACCAAAAATCCTACTCTGTGTCTACTTTTTTCATTTCTATCTCGATCTCTGACGAAGCATTAATAAATGTGAAACATGTTAGATTGACATACGTTTCCGCCTTGTTCTTTATTTTATTTTGTCATATATATCTTATATAATGAGGCGACATGAATTAATTTAAACAAAGTTCTCTCTGATTAATTTTTTTATTTAATTCTTGATCATTATTAAGAATTTAATTTTATCAGTGTCGTAGACAAAACTGTTGTTATAACCATCCTAGCATTTAAAAAACAACAAAAACTTACATTTAATTATACGTTTATCGTATATTTTATAGAATACACTGGTGCTTTCTTTCTCTGTGAAACTATTCTACACGTGGTTTGATAAAGTTACTCAAGAAACAAAATGTATTGGTATATGTTATGGTCCAGGTTCCTTGTGCCACGGTGATGGTCCAAGGTAGAACCAATGAAGAATAACTCGAACACAGGAATGCAATAACACAGATATATTACAAATAGAAATATGTACAAAAGAAGTAGAAGTTAGTAATAACAATCAGGTTAGGTTAGAGAGAACTATGTTGTCTCGAAGTATCACTATTCCAATGTCTTACAGTAATCGTCTGACGCCACTCTGTCTCTGACTGACTCACTGCCTCTGTGTCTGGCTCACACTGCTGCTTCCTCTTGAGGAGCAAGATTTATGAGGTACGAAATAGTCCATTCCTATTATGGGTAAGTTCCCATAACAGTATAAAAGGTTTTCCTCTTGTCTCTTTTTATATGCACCATCATAAATGATTGGGGATAGTAACAGAGCTAAACTACGCAGAGGGAAGCCGGTTGGCACAGATTAACCTTGTACACTGTCACCCATGCACACTAAGTTATGACGTTCTCGTGCACTTCCGTTATTTATATTCTTGCTTTGAAGGAAAGTGTGTAGAGTGTGGTCATCTCATCACAACACAGAAATTCCATCAGTGACCACGGCTTGTGCAGCGGTCTGGGGCAAAATTTGAATGTGAGATTTTCTTTTCAATGAGAGCTTTTTTTTTACCTTTTCTACAGAGCAAGATTATAGAATCTATAGGGACATTATTATTATTATTAATAAATAATAATAAAAAATATAAAATAATACCAACGATAAATATCATAAATAAAATAAAATAAGGCATAAATAAAATAAATAACATTAAAAATTTCTTTGAAATAAAATAAATGAAACCAAAAAGGTAAAGAAAAGTTCTCCCAAAATGAAACAAAAAATATTTTCTACCTGAAAACGGACTTCACGTCAAAAAACACTGAATTCAGTCTCTTCACTAACGACCGTTGGAAAGTCAAGACGTCCAGCCCCTCTTCTCAGAACATTGCTTGTTATAATGCGAAGTGACTTCTTCCTTTTATCACATGCAAACTTAAAAGACTTGTAACCAAAAAGGACTTGACATCTCGACTTCAGTCACTTTCTCACGGATGTGATGGGAGTTTCCTCGATCTTTTCTACAAATATTTAAAGCATGCTACTAGATTGGAACCAAGTTCCCACCGTCTACTGTCAAAATAGTTAAATGTAACCGTCACTTCTACTCCAACAGTTTCTTTGCTCGCACTTCCCACCTGTGGAACTCCCTTCCGTTTACTTGCTTCCCTGAAAACTACAATCTTCAAAAATTTAAATACTACGTCAATTGCCATCTTCTGCCTTCTTTAATCTCTTTCATCTTTTATCCTTTCCTCAATCCCCCCGGGGTTTTTTTCTCTCTCAATTTCACTCTCTGTACCACCCCCTGCATATTAGTGGCACTCCCACCTTGCTTGGGGAGAAATGATTAAAAAAGAAAAAGAAAAGATAATTTAAACAACAACAACAACAACATTCGGTTTCTGGCCCGTAAAAAACAAGTGAAAGGACACAACTAATCAAGTAAGCATTTCTCTTTTATCCACTCAAAATCCCTACTTACACTCTCGACATGGGACAACAAGATTGCATACTAGCTTCAGTTTCTGTTGATACTATATCCAAATTACAAACTTTCACGCACTCTTCAAAGAAGTACGAAGTTCTCAAGAAGGCATTGATTCAGATGCACAAGATAACTGTTATGGTCCAGGTTAGGACCAAGGAAGAACAACACGAACACAAGAGTAGAAATAACGAAAATATATTACACGGAATAATAATACAAGATGTGGAAGGTGTTAGTATGACTGTCAGTCTGGTTTGGAGTTAACTACTATCGGCTCGACTCGATTCGTCTCTCTCTCTCTCTCTCTCTCTCTCTCTCTCTCTCTCTCTCTCTCTCTCTCTCTCTCTCTCTCTTGAGAAGTGTAGTATACATAGTGTTAGGAAGAGTTCATTCTGTAGTTATAGGTAAGGAGCCATAGCAATAACAAAAGCCAGAAATGTTTACTAATCTTTACAGCCTTATACTCCCCCCACCACAAACAAGTGGGATAATAGAACGCCAGCATAGAAGACTAAAAAAACGGAACTGAATAAACGCTCTACCAATAGTTCTTCTTGGAATGAGAAACGTACCTAATGAAGACTATTTTATCTGTCATCGCTGTCACTGGAACCCAATTATTACTTCCAAAGTAATAGCACAAAACTTGTAAACTTGAATCCATGTCTGGTTAAGAACAGAGTCAGGAAACTTCTTGAAGCTCTCTTTACTCTCGACCCTATAAAGTCATTACAATACTTTATAAAAGAAAATTACCCAAGAAAAACACGTCACAGTCTCTATTGAGATGTTAAAACCTGTGGAACTACTACAAAACCAAAACTGAAACATCCTGTACAACCACCCCATAAACAAACGAAACAATCTACTGAACACTCAACAACAACAACAACAACAACCTTAACAACAACAACAATTATCAAAAACCACAACTACCCATCCCGGGAGGAAAGTTCATTTCTCCAAAAACAATAACTATTTCTACTTTAAATAGGTATCCATCACTACCGATTAGCTACACTTATTTAGTGGGGATGTGATGTAAGGACATTATTATTATTAATAAATAAAAATAAAATAACATAAATATATTATTAATATTATTACTAACAAATAAAAATGAAAATATAAAAAAATAATGAATATCATAAATAAAATAACATAAAATAAAACAAATAACATTAAAACTTTGTTTAAAATAAATTAATTAAAAAAATAGAAAATTTCTCCCAGAATGCAACAAAAACATTTCCTGCCTCAAAACCGACTTCGCAGCAAAATAAGCTGACGACCATTAGAAAGTCAAAACGTCCAGCTCCTTTTCTCGGGACATTGCTTTTTATAATACGAAGTGACTTCTCCCTTTTATCACATGCAACTTTAAAAAACTTGTAACCAAAAATACACACACACCAGTACACAAAAATAAATAAATTGTATAATTTTAATTTAAAATTTAACACGCAGTGTTATTTCTATGTATGATTTTATTTCTGTGAGCACGAAGCTATTTCTGTTGGTATGATGTGAGTTACCCTAAAAATCCATCTTAATCAATCGATTTTAACCTAATAATTAATATAAAGGTTTTGGGCGTAACAAAAATTTGTGGGAGGCTTCCTTAGTATCAGCCGTCGGAAGTGCCATTTAGAAATTGATTACATTCCTTCTCTCCGATCCTGAAAAAGAAAGCTGTCTTTACTCACAAGTCAGGCAGATCATGTTACGAGAAGCTGTACTTTACCTGCACGTCAGAAAAGTTTATAAGTTTCGTGACATCTTCCTGAAAACACTTCTCTGTAAAAAAAATGGTGTTCACTGACCGACGACTAAGTGTCAAATGACCAGCCAAGCGTTATGCATAGTAATTGAGGAATAGGAAGGCAAGTTAACCCAACAATGTATTTAAGAATCTGACCAGAGCCTAGTGCTTCTAGCAACAAGTCATTAACGAGGATAAATTTGATTTTAAGACAGAAGACTTGGGCGTGGGGCTGGCAATCTCTTTAGTACTAGTAAAATTCAACTCATCACGACAGTTTTAATCCCCTTGATTTTGTTCTATGCATAACTTAACAATTACATTGTCAGGAAATTCCAGCTGTTTATATCCAAATAAAGAAAATGTGTAGAAAAGAAGATTGTGTTGCACCACTTTGTCCATGCGGAGAAGACCTGTCTTCCCGCTTAGAAAATCAATTGAAAGTCTGGCTTTCAAAATGTGGGTCGAACACCTTGTTTCATCTGAATTAGGATGAAAGAAATCTTGGCGGAAAATAGGCCTATCATGAAAGGATAAAAACGCGTGTTTAGTGTATAAATGATTTAATTAGACTGCATAACAAAACCGTTTGATAAATTACCCAGAATACTTTGTGACCGTGAGTAACAAACATTATAAGAAAGATTATCATCACAATCGTCATAATTTTATCATTTTTATCAAACACACCTATCTCTGACAGTGACCTTTGTTTCTGATTCAGTTCTTTGCCTCTTTTCTCGGTCAACGTTTTATAAACCGATAACATTGCTGTTTCTGTCAACACTAAATTATACATCTATATTTTGAACAAAGAAAGGCCGTCTAGTCGAGGGAGTGTTAAAGATTTATGAAATACACTGGTATATTATATCTATTTTCTTACAGAGGTTTGCTTATTTATATCTATAACCTCAATAATCTTGTATTTTGAAAGTCTGCGAACCGACTTAATCGTAATTGGATGGGATGACATGTATACATGTCAATTCATTCCATACACGAATAATTCGACATTCATGAACTGAACAGTTAATGTTCCTGGTGGTAGAAATTTATAAAACCATTTTGGCGTAATTAGACATCTAAAAATCTACTGTTGTAGCTCTTTCTAATATTGACAGAATTTTTTTATGAATGTGGGAAGTTAAGAGCTGCGTTATATTATTTTTCCACATAGTTACACGTTCCACTTATTTCTGTTCTTGCTGTTGGTAGTGCTGACATTATGTTTTTTTAAAGCATTTCACCCCAAGCAAAGAAATGAAGCCACTAAGACGCCAACAGGATTATTAAGCGTGAGATAATAGGAGAAAACAGCATTATTAATGAGAGAGAACAATAAAAGAACTGAAATTAAGAAGACAGAAAATAACGACTGACATTATTTTGAAGTTCAAATTTGACTGGAAAGCAAGAAACCGGAAATGTTCTACAAATGAGAGGTTGTTGTGATAAGGAGAGCGAACAAGGAGATTTCGTACTACAAACACTTTACTTATACGTTAGTACAAGCGAAAAACTCTCAATCCCCCCTCAGTACTTCCATTTTACGGGAAGCCTCGGGCGCCGGACAAAATAACCTCAGCCTCCTCTCGAAAGACAGGTACTGCTTGCGGGATAACCGCCTGGCGCTTGTACCAATATTATCAGCAGAGAATTTCGCTCCAGTATCAACCAGCTATACGGAAGATTAGACTAGAATTGCAGTTACTTTCATTTCAGTAACGATAGATAGATAGATAGATAGATAGATAGATAGATAGATAGATAGATAGATAGATATGAACAGAATGTAGGATAGATAGATAGATAGATAGATAGATAGATAGATAGATAGATAGATAGATAGATAGATAGATAGATAGATATGAACAGACTGAGATAGCCCATTAGACTTCATTGGGGTTACCCAACAGGTGCGTGTAAAATTAACTGTTAGTATAGAACTACTATCTAGTCATTTCAACTGTAAAATAACATGACCTTGCCGCCAATCTAGTACTACGCTTAAATCCATAAGGTTTACATACCGTACGTACAATTTACGTGCCAAAAAGGAAATTTCATCAGAGTAATTACCATGAAATTATGTATAAAAAAAGCTGAGAGAAGCTACATTCCAGCGGTGAAAAAAAAATGACTGAAACCGTGATACTAGGACAGGATCAATAATATTGCAGATTCTTCTTTGGATTTTATCAATAATCTCTAAATACATAGCAGAAGCACCAGACCACATGTGACAGCAATATTCAAGACATGGACAAATGGTAAACTTATAAATCTGTAAGATAGATTCGGCTGGAGACACAGTGAACCAAATTTTCTTAGCAGCAGACCTAGCAATTGCTTCAACATAATTCTTTCCACTTCATCTCAGCGGACAATGTTAGCCGGAGAAGGCGTAAGGAGTCATTCTCAAGAAGGTTAACATCAGCCACCAGACGATTAATAGAATGCAGTTTCGCTTTAGTGGCGTTTAAATTAACCAGCCATTTCTTGCCCCAATTAACAACAGATTGTCGATCTTTTTTTTAGATCAGCTGTCTATTTGACCATATCAGACAGAAAATAATGATTGGCATTGCATTTAATTCTTTGAATATCAAACTTGACTGAGAAAAAAGAGGCTACAAGAGAGTTCCACAAGTGAGAAGTGCGAGAGAAGAAACTGTTAGCATAGAACTTACGGTTATATCTAACTATTACTACTGTAAAATGATAAAACATTGCCACCAATCTAATACTGCACTTAAATTCATACGGTCTAGGTACCCTAGAGGAAAGTAATATTTCTTTTTATATAATACAAAAATGTGGCACAAGGCCAACAGAGAGCATAGGGGAAGGTTGGTTTTCAATCTGTCTTATCTTAAACTTAGCTAGACACAATTATTGACTCAAACATATCACGGTATTCATTCCACCAAAACAAGACATTCTTACTAGAACCATCAGGATAATCTCAAGTCTCTGTGTAGTCCTAATTAGTTCCCATGTGCACAATTTCCACCCTAGAGGAAAGTTCACTTGAACAATTACCATGAAAGTATTTATAGGAAAGGCACAAGGCATTTCGGTGGTGGGGTTACTTTCTTTGGGGGGGGGGGCGATAATTAAAATGGAAAATAGTTGCAAAACTTGATAATACGTCCTTTTAAAAATGATAACTAACCCGAACTAGTGTTAAGAATTAGTTTAAAGGTGATTTAAAAAAAACGGGATAATTAACCTATAATAGGGATGAGGAATAGTTTTTAAAATTTTTAACCGTTGTTGGAAATAGAAATGGTGGGTGGGTTATGTTATTTTGTTGTTTTTTTAAGCAGTACTGATAGATAATTTCATTAGTCATTAGTACTGATACATAATCATTAGCCATTAGTACTGATAGATATTTCATTAGTCATTAGTACTGATAGATATTTCATTAGTCATTAGTACTGATAGAAAATTTCATTGGTCATTAGTACTGTTAGATATTTCATTAGTCATTAGTACTGATAGATATCTCATTAGTCATTAGTACTGATAGATAATCATTAGCCATTAGTACTGATAGATATTTCGTTAGTCATTATTACTGATAGATAATCATTAGCCATTATTACTGATAGATATTTCATTAGTCATTCGTACTGATAGATAATTTCATTAGTCATTAGTACTGTTAGATAATTTCATTAGTCATTAGTACTGTTAGATAATTTCATTAGTCATTAGTACTGATAGATAATTTCATTAGTACTGATTGATATTTCATTAGTCATTAGTACTGATTGATATTCATTAGTCATTAGTACTGATAGATAATTCCATTAGTCATTAGTACTGATTGATATTTCATTAGTCTGATAGAAAATTCCATTAGAAATAAGTACTGATAATTTCATTAATCATTAGTACTTATAGATAATTTCATTAGTCATATATAGATTATAAGGTTGAAAAGTAGTTTTTAACTTATATAGTTTTCTTTTATAGAATATCATTAATTAAAAGAAAAACCCAACGTTGTTAAAAATAAGGTAGCTAACATTGGCAAATCACCTAGAGTGTTTAACGTTAAGAATGTTAAATTACCTCCTCGACTATCCACTGAAGCTGCTATCCATCAGATAATAAAGGAGACAGTCCCCGCCGTGGACTATTTAAAAAATCAGTCCGCGCAGTGGGTTGGTTGTTGCGAACATCCCATCAAGTGAACAAAAAATGTGATCTACATTCGTCCAATTAATTTAAAGGCCAGTGTCTCAGCTAGCGTTTGAGCGCGGAGGCAGGATCAGGGTCTGATTTTACTTGATTGGGGTCGGCTTGGTGATGGGATGTATGATGTTGTAAGACCCGAAACTACCCAATGAACCAAGTCAATTTCCATCACTGACGATCCCACCGTCCCCCTATTCAAAGTAACCTTTATTTTATTTCCTCTAGCTTTCCTCTCTAAAAATTTGTTTGGGCGGCTTCGCTATATCATCATTTTCCCTTCTAGTTACATGAGCTATTATTTTCGTTGCTGCTGCTGCTGGAAATCTTCAAGTGATGTGGTTTTTGTTATTTGATAAAGATCTTTGTGATTTTGTAACTCCGGTCTATAGGAGATGATGAAGGATCGTCTTAATTAAGATTTATCGAATTAATGCATTTAAAATCATTTTAACCAATTGATCTGAGAAAACGGTTGCATGTCGCTAATATTTTAAACGTTTTGGGATTAGTTGGATGTCATGCATGACACACGCATGAGAGCCTAAACCTGACACGGCTATAAAGAACGTAAGTAAACACTGATTTAAACTTGTTATTTACCAAGCTTATTTTCGTCACAAGGACAGAAATATGAAGCACCAAATGAGAACTGAATTCATTTATGAATAGTAGCGAACAGTGACACCTGCTTTATAATTATACTAAAACAAGGTACTCTAGTGAATTACAGTTTCCACCGTTTACTAGATGAGCCACGACAGTACCTTATTATCGAGTCAATCTGCAGCTATTTATTACCTCTGGGAATCACCAGAATTCCTTTATTTCCACTTCCCTATTTCTTTCTCTTTCATTTTTCTTACTTTTTACTTCTTTCATTTTATCTCCTCCATTTTTCCTTTCTAAAAACCTACCCCTCCTTTCGACGTGTCTCGCGTTTTTTAAAACAATTTATTTCCCTGATAAATACCATGGTTTATCACTCTTTTCTTTACACTCTGTCGACTTATCACCTTTTTTTTTCTTTTTTTTTTTCTCGCATTAAATCTCGTGCCAATGTTGTACACATTCTTATATTTTCCTTTTTTTTATTTCCTCATAATTCCTTTCCTCTATAATAGCAACACCGGATTATCGCTTGAGTTAAATCCTTAAACATTGAGAGGATTCTTTCCCCAATCAGCAGATGTTTCTCCGCTCGTATTTCACGGTGGAAATTCATTATTTAAATATGAATATACTGAATTTTACACCGCTCTACGCTTCTTTTATTCATCCCTTTTCAATTAGTTCATTAAACATTTTCTGCTGGGTTCATAATTACAGCTTGTTCGAATAACAATGAATGGTCGGTGTTAGCACTTGGTTCGACCCCCAACTCAGTAAAGAAAACAGTATCTTTATAATAGTTGCTCTAAACAATATTCTTATTAGTAGTAAATTCGAATATTAGTATTTAGATCCATACCGCTCAGTTGCCATGGTTACAGCAAAGATGCGTAAATTGACAAACCGAGATAGATAGATAGATAGATAGATAAGCAGACTGAGATAGATAGATACATAGATAGATAGATAGATAGATAGATAGATAGATAGATAGATAGATAGATAGATAGATAAGCAGACTGAGATAGATAGATAGATAGATATGAACAGGCCTAAGTGTTCAGGAACTGTTACGTCAATAAGAAAACACATTCTGTTTTACGATATTTGATGATGATGATGATCATTGTTGTTGTTGTTGTTGTTGCTGTTGCTGTTGTTGTTGTTGTTGTTGTTGTTATGTGTTACGTTCTGTCCAGTACAATTCTTTACCGTGCCAATACGCGAGACCCACGGTAAGGCAAAGTAGTAAATATATGCATATATCTGTCAGAAATTCTACACGGTGCAATTTTTAAATCACTTGTAAACAGGCGCTGCTATGGATTTTAGTAATGTCCTTGTCTGTATATTTTAATCACTAGAATTTTTTTTTTTTTTTTGCGACACGTTGACGCATGCTGAAACCTTCGCAGTGTTCAGCATTGTTGAAGTTATCATGAACATCGACGTTTCATTCAATTTCGTAAACCAATCGATGACATTTGAATAAGTTGATTTGTTTGGAAAATACTTTGACAAAAACCTTAGTTCGCGGTTTTTACGCTACTTAGTAAAACCAACTGTACTTTGCACCACCGTACCTGTTGGCCCTTCTCCCCAAAATTTGGTTCGATCAGCCGATGTATGGCTATTTTAGAGGGTGTGACGGACGGACAAACAGTTACAGAATTTTATATATAGATATCCAAAATACCAGTTATAACAGGTGTAACAGTAGTTTTAAGGTGTCGTACTTTTCACTTCCAGTTTAAAAATCCTTATACTTAATTATTTAGTCATATTTTTATCCGATGGCGCAGTCATATATTTGAAAAGGCTTTTTTCTTTGTAGTCTTGAATCACAATGTCGAGTTCATTAGCTTTTACATGACATCCCATATGACTAGTAAAGTCACAAATAATTCTAACTTCATAGACTTCTTCTATGACTCGTTCAGTGTGACGTCCATACCATTTTTCAGCAGGTGGCGTATTATAATATTGATACACCTTGCAATAAATTTGCTGTCCAATATTATTCCTTCTGTATAAAACTGCTGCTTCCTGGGTAAGACAATAAACTACATCCAACAGTAAGGCCTCTGATCAGGAGGTTTTGAAGAGCGTGGAACCACCTCTTAATTGATGGTGTTCCCAGGTCCACCCTGACCCGGAGTGGTAGCACCTGTTAGGGTCCCAGCTATTGGCAAATAGTTAACCCCTAAACTGGGGTCAAAACACTATGAAAGTATAAAAATAGGTTTTAATACCAAAAATACTTTATTGTAAAAAAATTATTACCAGCAATACATCTTTGTAAAAAAAAAAAAATATTACAAGAAATATTTTTTTGAAAAAAAAAAATAATACCAGGAATAAAAATTGTCGGCATTAAATAACCCATTTAGGTTGATATGCCGTAAAACAAAACAAAACAAGCCAATCCAATCAAATTGTTATCTATGCTGAGGCCAAAACTACTTACTCTTCTCTTAATGTTAAGTCTGATTGGTTCGATAAGGTCAAATCAGCAGCTGAACTAAAAAATGACCTACAATCACTTGTTAACTGGGCAATAAATGGTTTGTTAATTTTAGCGACTCCAAAACTTAATCGTCTTAGAAAACCTTTTTTATCTTCCATTAATATTGAGGGATCTCCCCTTTTTAAACAAATGGACTCACCCAAGGTATACATATACTACTACCAGTGAATACCCGGTCAGTACGTACGTTAAGTCAAGTAACAGTAGTAATAGAGTCGAGTAGGTCGGTAGAATAACGTAGCGGCAAGAGTCACAGTCACGTAGACTCAGTAAGAAGTCATACAGCGATATGTCGATATCAAAGACTATCTATATATATATTTGTCTACTAACCCCGCATTCCAGAAACTACTAACCTGTATTACCAGTTTGTATTATTACGTTAATACATTTATTTCCTATATTCATTCTTGGCGTTTGTTATTATTTGATACCGGATTTCATCCCGGAATCCACAACAATTAACATGACTGATGCTAACCTTCAGCAGAGTGACTCATTACACCTTCTCGAGCTAACGCTTCCCGCTGACATGAATGACTATGTTGAAACAATTGCTAGGTCTTCTGATTGGAAGTTTGGTTTATTGCATAATGCTAGAATCTCTCTCTCTCTCTCTCTCTCTCTCCCTCTCTCTCTCTCTCTCTCTCTCACTCACACACACACACACACACATTTATAAATCTATCATTCGTCTATTCTTTGTTGTAATATCTGGTTTGGTTCTTCTATGTATTTGGAGATTCTTGATAAAATCCTAAAAAGAATCGGCAATGTTATCGGTTCTGACCCGGCATCTCGGCTTCAGTCACTTTCCTAGCGCCGTAAAATTAGCTTCCCTGGGGCTTTTTTATAAATATTTTCACAGTAATTGTTCTGATGAGCTTTCCTCGTTAGTACCGCGGCTTCACGAATTTAAGCGCAGTACTAGATTGGCAGCTAGGTCGCATAAATTCACTGCTAAAATTGTTCGATGTAACCATAAGCTCTACCCTAACAGTTTCTTCTCTTGCACATTTTTCCTATCAAATACGACCTTCAAAATTTTAAATGCAATGTCAAATTGTTTCCATGATTTCCGGTCCTTTATTCTCCTCTTTCCTTAATAATGATTTTTCTCTGATTCTTTTCCTCTCAACAACCATTTGCATCTTAGTGGCTCTAAATAAATAAACATAATAAGCGTGCCGGTTTGCAGTAAACATGAGAGTGCATGTTTTCAGGCACGGCATAATTTTGGGAACAGAATAATCGTTCCGCGGAGAAAATTATTTTATCATGCCGGCACTTGTATTCGGTACAAAAAATTCAACATGATTTTATTTTTGTCGGATTTTGTTTTTGTAGGAATAATCCTATAAACCAAATTAGTAGGAAAAAGCGTTTCGAATCGTAACCTTTTTTTGTTCACTAGCGAATTTCTTCTTAAATATTTATTCTTTTAGTAACGACAATAATAAAAAAAAACGTTCTTATATGTTTAATAATAATTTCATATATTTATTAGTTTTATACGTTTCTTATTTATTAATTCGTTTCAATTATTGTCATTAAAGTAATAATGAATAAAAGAGGCACATTTTATAACAATCTGTTCACTCCGACATCAAGTATAAAATATATGTTCGTTTTTTGTCATGGTAGAGGGTTTGCATGTCCCAGTGATCACAAGAGCGAAGACGTCTGGAGTTCCAATTCCTGTCGAGCCATCAATGGCGGTAAAGTCGAAGAGGAACCAACTCCCGAAGACTCCAACGGCGGAATAGACAAAGATTTACACGATCTCAACGGCAACCGGCGGAAGTGGGCAGCGCCAGTCGGGCTGGGGTAACCAAGGTGGACCTTAACAGATCAAGCATCCGACAGGCCATTGCAACCAGGTTTGCCAGATCTCGCCTGTCTCAGCCCCCCTGGCCAAATGAGTTGTTCACTAACATCAAATTCATGCGAATGGCCTCGTCAAATTCTCTTTGAATAGCAGCCATGTCCGTCAGGGGAGAGAAAGGGAAAAGGGAGAAGGGATGACGACCCCGATGCGTGCGGGTGCCAACGAAGAATAAGAATGGGTGCAGAAAAATTCTCAACCGACAAGCCAACTAGATTCAAAATCTCTTACTGCCATAGCTTCATTTACTGTCCCGTATTTGAGACATTCACTCAGTCTAAATTAGACTTAGTAAATATATGTATTTTTGAATGTTCAGTCGCGTAGGAGGCGCTTCTGGTCAAGTGTGTGGGGTTTCTCCGTCGCGCAGGGTTGTGCAACAAAATCAGATTCACCCAAATGGACTCGTCAAACTCTCTTTGATTCTCAGCCACCTCCGTCACCGTCACCGGGGGGGGGGACAAATAGGGAGAGAGGATGACGATCCTGAAGCAAGCGGGTACCAACAGCAACAATCACGGAAAGCAAATTATTTTGCCTAAATATAAAACTGATGCGTTTTTAAAATAAAACCAGATTTTAATTAAGCAAAAATTTGCATGAAAATATCTGTCCGCGTGATTTCTGTATTATTTTTGAAAGCGCAGAGACATGCGAAATCAAAAAAACTTTATTTTCGTTTGAAATTCTTTTCCTTCCACAATATATTGGGAAAATCGTTTGATTTGGTGAATAAATGATCAACTTAAAACTTCGCTTTGACAGATCGCCTTGAATGTTTCTCTATTTTAAGAATTTTGCATCAACGTGACGGTTATGGCAAATGGATTTAAATTAATTAAGACAGCATATTTGATAATACTGGACAACTATTCTAATCTCTTACATCTCTTTAAATTTTATATGATTTTCTAATAACGTGGACTGGATTCTCTATCCTCCCACTAATTGCCAATCTAGAAGGAGGAAGACAACTATGACTTCTAAATCGTGAAGAATGCAACGGAAAACCAGGCCGACATACACTATAATTACCATAAAGTCTTGGCTATTCCCACATAATAAGAAAGTAATATATAGAAAGCCATGATTATGATTCAGGTGTCTACCAAGCCGGGTAACCTTCAGGGAATTTCGAAATTAACCTTTATTTAATCTAGAGGCGTAAATTGTCCTCGGTCTCCTTTTCATGTCGGCAAATATCTTCTTCTTTTTTTAGTACTACTCAGTTATTGCTAGTTCTCTATTCAATGAATAGTATGAGTATCTACTACCCGGCCCAGGAATCGAACTTACAATTAATATACCAACACATTCACGAAACAACGCTTTAATGTTGTTTTCTTTTAGTGGGGGTTGATTTAAAATATAGTCTGAAATGCGTCTCGAGAAATTGATCTCTAATCCCTTCTTGAAAGTGCGAGAACGTAGGTGAAGTAAAAAGAAGATTTTAGGGGAGAATTTCAAAACAGACTCACCAACACGACTCACCAATACTTGCAACAGAGACACGTTGAAAGAAATAGTAACTTTTCAAAATATCAACAATCATCATTTCAGAAATCCACGGACATCCACAAGACCTTTTTTTAAGCATTTTACACCAAGCAAGGCGGGAGTGCCACTAGCACGCAGGGGGTTACAGAAGGTTGAGAGCAAGAGTAAAGAGGTGTTTTTGATGAAAGGATAAAATGAAAGACAGGGAATTAGATCAAGGCATCAGAAGATGTCGATTGACATTACACTTGAATATTTGAAGATTATAGCTATCAGGGAAGCAAGTAAGAGGAAGGGAGTTCCACTGTCGGGAAGTGCGAGAGAAGAAGCTGTTGGAGTAGAAGAGATGGCTACATTTAACCGTATCGACAGTGAAAGACTGGGACCGATTGCCAACCTAATAGTATGTTAAATTCATGCAGTCTGGGAACTAGTGAAAGTAGCTAGTCGGAGCAGTTGTCATGAAAATACTTGTAGAAAAGACTGAGGGAAACTGCGGCACGTCTGTGAGAAAGCTACTGTAGACGAGATGCCAGATCAAGGCACATCACATTGCATATCCGTCTCTGGATTTTGTCGAGGACCTCGAGACGTACAACGGGAGCACCAGACTATATATGGCAGCAGTATTCCATGCAAGGATGAATGGTTGATTTATAGATTTGAAGGCTGGACTCAAGCGAAAAAAAAACTTTCTAGCACGACACAGACAACCAACTTTCCTTGCGGTGGATGAAGCTATTGATTCAATGTAGTTGTTCCACCTCAGGTCAGCAGACAGTGTGAGACGAAGCAGGCGCAGAGAGGCGCAGAGAGGCGCAGAGAGGCGCTCTCGTGCAAAAGATTGATGGGACATACTATCAGGAAAATGACGGTCCGGTAAGCGGCTTTTGAGGGAAGCATTTAAAATCGGATCACTCACATATTGAAGCGCATAGATTGGGAAAATCTTATTTTAATACTAATTCATGTTTTTAATCAAGATGATCGCGACCGTCTTGATGTGAAGTATTTTATTTTCGCAGCATTGACAATAATCAAAGTGAAAGGAAATGAAACCAAATTCCAAATATTGGAATTTCGTGATGTGTGCCGTTCTATTGGTTCACGTTAACAGCAAATGTCTGGGCCATCAGATGCCATCATTCAAAACAATTTTGTAATTTAAATTAAAGAAAAGCATAGAGATTTGTCCTTTCTCAGTTGAGTTATAAAATTTACGTGTACCTTAATAAATATTGAATTAATAAATATTGAAATAGTTTGTGCATTTGAAGGATATGCTGTCAATATTTATATCGACAAACAATCTATCCCCAATGCTGAGAACGCATTTTTTCTGCAAAAATATAGCAAATTTATAATTTGATAGATAATTAGATAGATATGAACTGATTGGGATAGATAGATAGTTAGATAGATATGAACTGATTGAGATAGATAGATAGATAGATAGATAGATAGATAGATAGATAGATAGATAGATAGATAGATAGATATGAACTGATTGAGATAGATAGATAGATAGATAGATAGATAGATAGATAGATAGATAGATAGATATGAACTGATTGAGATAGAGAGATAGATAGATAGATAGATAGATATGAACTGATTGAGATAGATAGATAGATAGATAGATAGATAGATAGATATGAACTGATTGAGATAGATAGATAGATAGATAGATATGAACTGATTGAGATAGAGAGATAGATAGATAGATAGATATATATGAACTGATTGAGATAGATAGATAGATAGATAGATAGATAGATATGAACTGATTGAGATAGATAGATAGATAGATAGATAGATAGATAGATAGATATGAACTGATTGAGATAGATAGATAGATAGATAGATAGATAGATAGATAGATAGATATGAACTGATTGAGATAGATAGATAGATATGAACTGATTGAGATAGATAGATAGATAGATAGATAGATATGAACTGATTGAGATAGATAGATAGATAGATAGATAGATAGATAGATAGATAGATAGATAGATAGATAATGAAAAGACCGAAATAGAAAGAAAGAAAGAAAGAAAGAAAGATTCATAAGTATACGGAGTTACGCTAGCCCAATGTTCGTACCCAGGCCAACAATTTTAAACTAAGCTCTTCTGAAATACTGAAAAACATTAAATGTTTCTGCATATATGATTCTTGAAACGTGCAAAATGGTTCCAGAAAAACAAGTTTATAAAATTAGCATCTGCTAAACTGTTTAGACGTTTTTTATTGAAATCCATTCAATCGAAGAGAATCTCAAACAAAACCAAGAGATTCATGATTTTATACCTTTCCATTTGGTTGTTTGTTGGTTGTTAAAGTGTCTAACCACAAAGTAATAGGCAAATGTGATATTTAAGATATGTCTCTAAATTTTGAGGACACTCAGTAATATAGAAAAAACTCGAATTAGGAAAATTCCTAATAAATTTATGATCGAGTGCTTTTCGTATTTCTGTCCAGGGACATTCAGGATTTTTCATGTGAATCTTCAACCATCCGACTTGGATGATTGATGCAGCATAATCTTCTTTGGGCTATTTAAGTTTGCACCATACTACGTCTAAGCTTGGCAAAACTTGAAAATCATTACATTTTTAAATCACGCATTATTAAACGTCTTCAAAATCTCGAATTACAAGACCATAAACTGAAATATTACGAAAGGAAGGAAAAATAAGAAAAAAAATTTTAAAAAATAGGTGAACGTAAAAATGGTGAAAAAAAAAAAAGAAATATGAATTATTTGTTTAAATGGTCAGAGCATTTTTCGTAGTAGACTCCTTCAGATACTCCAGCCAGCGACTCTATTGAGTTCGACTCTTACAGCGGAACCCACTACTGGATCCTTTTACCAGACTTAGTTTACTGTTACCGTAAGCACATGAGATTGATTATATACACGCCATTTTTACAATTTTCAACGCAACCCCCGAACCTGTTTTAATTTTTGTGTTTAGACATTTCATTCAATCCAAGGTATTTCCCGCACAATTAAAAAAATACCTAATTAACTCATAGTTATTAGAACATTTATTCTTCATCCTGAATGCGCTTAATTAATATTCCGGTAACTGACGTGCAAAAAAAATCATGGGATAGGTAGCATTTAACGTGTCAGACCCCACCCCCGACTCTAGCCCATTGAAGTGCAGCAAATCGATGTGGCATCAATTCCACAAGTGATCGAAAAACTTCAGAAGAGATGATGCCGTCTCGATAACTCTCCATAACTTCCTGACATTTAAAGATACAGAATGTTGCATACGAATAGGCTTTGTCATTACCTCCCAGATTATGTTGTTGTCGGGCGAAGAGGGTGGCCATACCATTCGTGAGAACTCTTTAGAATCCTTCTCAAACCAATTCTGGGTTACTTAACTCCGATACGTCGATACATTATTCTACAATAACACATCATGGACTCTATGAATGGTTGAAAATGGTCATCAAGCAGTAGGGGTCATAAGTCAGTAAGGTGTTTAGACGGGCCAACGCATGCGGCATAAACACATTATTTTGGAATCACCACGAACCTGCATGGTACTTGTTGAAATATGGACCTCATGATCATGCGTATCAGACACAGAAAACGAGAATTAGCTCATCGGACCACAGGTCACACGTTGCTCAAAGGTCCAATTGACATCATGAGCTTGGATGGGGCACTCAGTCAGGGTTCATAGTGTTAATAGGGACACACTGGTGGATCTTCTACAGCCATATCGCATGGAAGTTGGGGAACGCAGAACTGATCTGCTGAATATGCAACGGGGAAGCCAGTTGAATACCCAGCCTCTCCGGTAAGGCAGGATGTGGTACAAGGTCATTTTAGCATAGGGTGCGATATACACATGTCTATACATATGGGCCAAGAACATATTTTTACCAGTCCCCGCGACCACTCTCACGCTGGTATCGATATTACACCGATTCTTCCTTTTCCAACTACAATGAGGAACGCACTGGAGCAGGGTTGGAATCCACGACACTAAGCAAGTATTCCCTTCTAAAATAAAGATAAACATTTACTCCACTTCCTGCACAAAATTTAACACCTGTGGCAGGTAAGTACTCATGTCACCTTGTCATGAGTATAATAGCGTGTGTTTACACTGATTCAATAGATGTCAGATCATATTGATATAGGCTTGAGCATTTCCACGACATCAATGTCTGGTGGTGCTACCTAACATTACCTTTACATATGACTTTTGGCACGTCAGTGTGGATGCTATTAACAAATTGATGCCACACGTCGGAAAACAATGATTACAGTTGTGTTGATTTTAATCCTCACCGGAACATCACACGATTTGGGACGAATTTAGACTGAGATAATATCAGGTTCCAACTTCCATCAAACATATTGTCTTTGAATTTTTTTCTTTCTTTTTTGTTTTCACACCCATCTTTAATGTCTTCCGATGGTATTTAAGGTCTCAAATGAATTTAAGTCACCGTCTCTTCCATGAATCCACGACCTGCAGCAAATTCTCCCCACCTTTCTCTCTCTTTCTCACACACCCCACACGCACTCATCCATACATATGCATTCTATACTTATACTTTTTATTTACCTAAGCAAACTCCCTTTGATTTTCTCGCTTATTTATTTCTTTTCTAATTCCTATTTCTCTGTCATCTTTTCATTTTTTAAACAGAAATCTTCTTTTCATACATGTCTTCATCTTCAGCTTCTTCTTCCGAATTCTTCTTTTTCTTCGGCTTCTTAATCTACTTCTTATAATTCTACGTTTTCGACTTCTTCTTTTTGCTCATCCTATTCTACTTCATCTTCGTCTTCTTCTGTTTCTTCACTTTGTATTACTTTTCATCTTCTACTTCTTCTAATTCTACTTCATAGTTTTCGCCTTCTTTTTCTACTACTACTACTACTAATTTATCTTCTTCTAATTCTACTTCTTCATCTTCTCCTTCTTTTTCTACTACTACTACTACTACTTCATCTTCTTCAAATTCTACTTCTTCATCTTCTCCTTCTTTTTCTACTACTACTACTACTACTTCATCTTCTTCTAATTCTACTTCTTCATCTTCTCCTTCTTTTTCTACTACTACTACTACTACTTCATCTTCTTCTAATTCTACTTCTTCATCTTCTCCTTCTTTTTCTACTACTACTACTACTACTTCATCTTCTTCTAATTCTACTTCTTCATCTTCTCCTTCTTTTTCTACTACTACTACTACTACTACTACTACTTCATCTTCTAATTCTACTTCTTCATCTTCTCCTTCTTTTTCTACTACTACTACTACTTCATCTTCTTCTAATTCTACTTCTTCATCTTTTCCTTCTTTTTCTACTACTACTACTACTACTTCATCTTCTTCTAATTCTACTTCTTCATCTTCTCCTCCTTTTTCTACTACTACTACTACTTCATCTTCTAATTCTACTTCTTCATCTTCTCCTTCTTTTTCTACTACTACTACTGCTACTTCATCTTCTTCTAATTCTACTTTTTCATCTTCTCCTTCTTTTTCTACTACTACTACTACTAATTCATCTTCTTCTTATTCTACTTCTTCATCTTCTCCTTCTTTTTCTACTACTACTACTACTAATTCATCTTCTTCTAATTCTACTTCTTCATCTTCTCCTTCTTTTTCTACTACTACTACTACTAATTCATCTTCTTCTAATTCTACTTCTTCATCTTCTCCTTCTTTTTCTACTACTACTACTACTACTTCATCTTCTTCTAATTCTACTTCTTCATCATCCCCTACTTTTTCTACTACTACTACTACTTCATCTTCTTCTAATTCTACTTCTTCATCTTCTCCTTCTTTTTCTACTACTACTACTGCTACTTCATCTTCTTCTAATACTACTTTTTCATCTTCTTTTACTTTTTCTAGTACTACTACTACTTCATCTTCTTCTAATTCTACTTCTTCATCTTCTCCTTCTTTTTCTACTACTACTACTACTACTTCATCTTCTTCTAATTCTACTTCTTCATCATCCCCTACTTTTTCTACTACTACTACTACTTCATCTTCTTCTAATTCTACTTCTTCATCTTCTCCTTCTTTTTCTACTACTACTACTACTACTTCATCTTCTTCTAATTCTACTTCTTCATCTTCTCCTTCTTTTTCTACTACTACTACTACTAATTCATCTTCTTCTAATTCTACTTCTTCATCTTCTTCTTTTTCTACTACTACTACTACTACTTCATCTTCTTCTAATTCTACTTCTTCATCATCCCCTACTTTTTCTACTACTACTACTACTTCATCTTCTTCTAATTCTACTTCTTCATCTTCTCCTTCTTTTTCTACTACTACTACTGCTACTTCATCTTCTTCTAATTCTACTTTTTCATCTTCTCCTTCTTTTTCTACTACTACTACTATTACTTCATCTTCTTCTAATTCTACTTTTTCATCTTCTTTTACTTTTTCTACTACTACTACTACTATTACTTCATCTTCTTCTAATTCTACTTTTTCATCTTCTTTTACTTTTTCTACTACTACTACTACTACTACTACTTCATCTTCTTCTAATTCTACTTTTTCATCTTCTCCTTCTTTTTCTACTACTACTACTGCTACTTCATCTTCTTCTAATTCTACTTTTTCATCTTCTTTTACTTTTTCTACTACTACTACTACTACTACTTCATCTTCTTCTAATTCTACTTTTTCATCTTCTCCTTCTTTTTCTACTACTACTACTGCTACTTCATCTTCTTCTAATTCTACTTTTTCATCTTCTCCTTCTTTTTCTACTACTACTACTACTACTTCATCTTCTTCTAATTCTACTTTTTCATCTTCTCCTTCTTTTTCTACTACTACTACTGCTACTTCATCTTCTTCTAATTCTACTTTTTCATCTTCTTTTACTTTTTCTACTACTACTACTACTACTTCATCTTCTTCTAATTCTACTTTTACATCTTCTCCTTCTTTTTCTACTACTACTACTACTACTTCATCTTCTTCTAATTCTACTTCTTCATCTTCTCCTTCTTTTTCTACTACTACTACTACTACTTCATCTTCTTCTAATTCTACTTCTTCATCTTCTCCTTCTTTTTCTACTACTACTACTATTACTTCATCTTCTTCTAATTCAACTTTTTCATCTTCTTTTACTTTTTCTACTACTACTACTACTACTACTTCATCTTCTTCTAATTCTACTTTTTCATCTTCTCCTTCTTTTTCTACTACTACTACTACTACTTCATCTTCTTCTAATTCTACTTCTTCATCTTCTCCTTCTTTTTCTACTACTACTACTACTACTTCATCTTCTTCTAATTCTACTTCTTCATCTTCTCCTTCTTTTTCTACTACTACTACTATTACTTCATCTTCTTCTAATTCTACTTTTTCATCTTCTTTTACTTTTTCTACTACTACTACTACTACTACTTCATCTTCTTCTAATTCTACTTTTTCATCTTCTCCTTCTTTTTCTACTACTACTACTGCTACTTCATCTTCTTCTAATTCTACTTTTTCATCTTCTCCTTCTTTTTCTACTACTACTACTACTACTACTTCATCTTCTTCTAATTCTACTTCTTCATCTTCTCCTTCTTTTTCTACTACTACTACTACTAATTCATCTTCTTCTAATTCTACTTCTTCATCTTCTCCTTCTTTTTCTACTACTACTACTACTACTTCATCTTCTTCTAATTCTACTTCTTCATCATCCCCTACTTTTTCTACTACTACTACTACTTCATCTTCTTCTAATTCTACTTCTTCATCATCTCCTTCTTTTTCTACTACTACTACTACTTCATCTTCTTCTAATTCTACTTCTTCATCATCTCCTTCTTTTTCTACTACTACTACTACTTCATCTTCTTCTAATTCTACTTCTTCATCTTCTCCTTCTTTTTCTACTACTACTACTACTTCATCTTCTTCTAATTCTACTTCTTCATCTTCTCCTTCTTTTTCTACTACTACTACTACTACTTCATCTTCTTCTAATTCTACTTTTTCATCTTCTCCTTTTTCTACTACTACTACTACTACTTCATCTTCTTCAAATTCTACTTTATCGTCTTCTTCTTCTTTTTCTACTATTACTACTACTACTACTTCATCTTCTAATTCTACTTCTTCATCTCCTCCTTCTTTTACTACTAATACTACTACTACTTCATCTTCTTCTAATTCTACTTTTTCATCTTCTCCTTCTTTTTCTACTACTACTACTACTACTTCATCTTCTTCTAATTCTACTTCTTCATCTTCTTCTTCTTTTTCTACTACTACTACTACTACTTCATCTTCTTCTAATTGTACTTCTTCATCTTCTCCTTCTTTTTCTACTACTACTACTACTACTTCATCTTCTTCTAATTCTACATCGTCTTCTTCTTCTTTTCTACTATTACTACTACTACTACTTCATCTTCTTCTAATTCTACTTCTTCATCATCTCCTTTTCTACTACTACTACTACTTTATCTTCTAATTCTACTTCTTCATCTTCTTCTTCTTTTTCTACTACTACTACTACTACTTCATCTTCTAATTCTACTTCTTCATCTTCAACTTCTTTTTCTACTACTACTACTACTACTTCATCTTCTTCTAATTCTACTTTTTCATCTTCTTTTTCTTTTTCTACTACTACTACTACTACTTCATCTTCTTCAAATTCTACTTCATCGTCTTCTTCTTCTTTTCTACTATTACTACTACTACTACTTCATCTTCTAATTCTACTTCTTCATCTTCTCCTTCTTTTTCTACTACTACTACTACTACTTCGTCTTCGTCTAATTCTACTTTTTCATCTTCTTTTTCTTTTTCTACTACTACTACTACTACTTCATCTTCTAATTCTACTTCATTGTCTTCTTCTTCTTTTTCTACTACTACTACTACTACTTCATCTTCTTCTAATTCTACTTCTTCATCTTCTCCTTCTTTTTCTACTACTACTACTACTACTTCATCTTCTTCAAATTCTACTTCGTCGTCTTCTTCTTCTTTTCTACTATTACTACTACTACTACTTCATCTTCTAATTCTACTTCTTCATCTTCTCCTTCTTTTTCTACTAATACTACTACTACTTCATCTTCTTCTAATTCTACTTCTTCATCTTCTTCTTCTTTTTCTACTACTACTACTACTACTTCATCTTCTTCTAATTGTACTTCTTCATCTTCTTCTTTTTCTACTACTACTACTACTTCATCTTCTTCTAATTGTACTTCTTCATCTTCTTCTTTTTCTACTACTACTACTAATACTTCATCTTCTAATTCTACTTCATCGTCTTCTTCTTTTTCTACTACTACTACTACTACTTCATCTTCTTCTAATTCTACTTCATCGTCTTCTTCTTCTTTTTCTACTACTACTACTACTACTTCATCTTCTTCAAATTCTACTTCATCGTCTTCTTCTTCTTTTCTACTATTACTACTACTACTACTTCATCTTCTAATTCTACTTCTTCATCTTCTCCTTCTTTTTCTACTACTACTACTACTACTTCGTCTTCGTCTAATTCTACTTTTTCATCTTCTTTTTCTTTTTCTACTACTACTACTACTACTTCATCTTCTAATTCTACTTCATTGTCTTCTTCTTCTTTTACTACTACTACTACTACTACTTCATCTTCTTCTAATTCTACTTCTTCATCTTCTCCTTCTTTTTCTACTACTACTACTACTACTTCATCTTCTTCAAATTCTACTTCGTCGTCTTCTTCTTCTTTTCTACTATTACTACTACTGCTACTTCATCTTCTAATTCTACTTCTTCATCTTCTCCTTCTTTTTCTACTAATACTACTACTACTTCATCTTCTTCTAATTCTACTTTTTCATCTTCTCCTTCTTTTTCTACTACTACTACTACTACTTCATCTTCTTCTAATTCTACTTCTTCATCTTCTTCTTCTTTTTCTACTACTACTACTACTACTTCATCTTCTTCTAATTGTACTTCTTCATCTTCTTCTTTTTCTACTACTACTACTACTTCATCTTCTTCTAATTGTACTTCTTCATCTTCTTCTTTTTCTACTACTACTACTAATACTTCATCTTCTAATTCTACTTCATCGTCTCCTTCTTTTTCTACTACTACTACTACTACTTCATCTTCTTCAAATTCTACTTCGTCGTCTTCTTCTTCTTTTCTACTATTACTACTACTACTACTTCATCTTCTAATTCTACTTTTTCATCTTCTCCTTCTTTTTCTACTAATACTACTACTACTTCATCTTCTTCTAATTCTACTTTTTCATCTTCTCCTTCTTTTTCTACTACTACTACTATTACTTCATCTTATTCTAATTCTACTTCTTCATCTTTTTCTTTTTCTACTACTACTACTACTTCATCTTCTTCTAATTCTACTTCTTCATCGTCTCCTTCTTTTTCTACTACTACTACTACTACTTCATCTTCTTCTAATTCTACTTCATCATCTCCTCCTTTTTCTACTACTACTACTACTTCATCTTCTAATTCTACTTCATCGTCTTCTTCTTCTTTTTTTACTACTACTACTACTACTACTTCATCTTCTTCTAATTCTACTTCTTCATCTTCTCCTTCTTTTTCTACTACTACTACTACTACTTCATCTTCTTCTAATTCTACTTCTTCATCTTCTCCTTCTTTTTCTACTACTACTTCATCTATTTCTAATTCTACTTTTTCATCTTCTTTTTCTTTTTCTATTACTACTACTACTACATCTTCTAATTCTATTTCATCGTCTTCTTCTTTTTCTACTACTACTACTACTACTTCATCTTCTAATTCTACTTCTTCATCTTCTCCTTTTTCTACTACTACTACTACTTCATCTTCTTCTAATTCTACTTCTTCATCATCTCCTCCTTTTTCTACTACTACTACTACTTCATCTTCTAATTCTACTTCATCGTCTTCTTCTTCTTTTTTACTACTACTACTACTACTTCATCTTCTAATTCTACTTCTTCATCTTCTCCTTCTTTTTCTACTACTACTACTACTACTTCATCTTCTAATTCTATTTCATCGTCTTCTTCTTTTTCTACTACTACTACTACTACTTCATCTTCTTCTAATTCTACTTCTTCATCTCCTTCTTTTTCTACTACTACTACTACTTCATCTTCTTCTAATTCTACTTTTTCATCTTCTCCTTCTTTTTCTACTCCTACTACTACTACTTCATCTTCTTCTAATTCTACTTCATCTTCTTTTTCTTTTTCTACTACTACTACTACTACTACTTCATCTTCTAATTCTACTTCACCGTCTTCTTCTTCTTTTTCTACTACTACTACTACTACTACTTCATCTTCTTCTAATTCTACTTTTTCATCTTCTTTTTCTTTTTCTACTACTACTACTACTACTTCATCTTCTAATTCTATTTCATCGTCTTCTTCTTTTTCTACTACTACTACTACTACTTCATCTTCTTCTAATTCTACTTCTTCATCTCCTTCTTTTTCTACTACTACTACTACTTCATCTTCTAATTCTACTTCATCGTCTTCTTCTTTTTCTACTACTACTACTACTACTTCATCTACTAATTCTACTTCTTCGTCTTCTCCTTCTTTTTCTACTACTACTACTACTACTACTTCATCTTCTTCTAATTCTACTTTTTCATCTTCTCCTTCTTTTTCTACTACTACTACTACTTCTTCATCTTCTAATTCTACTTCATCGTCTTCTTCTTCTTCTACTACTACTACTTCATCTTCTTCTAATTCTACTTCTTCATCTTCTCCTTCTTTTTCTACTACTACTACTACTACTTCATCTTCTTCTAATTCTAGTTCTTCATCTTCTCCCTCTTTTTCTACTACTACTACTACTACTTCATCTTCTTCTAATTCTCCTTCTTCATTTTCTCCTTCTTTTTCTACTACTACTACTACTACTACTACTACTTCATCATCTTCTTCTAATTCTACTTCTTCATCTTCTACTTGTAATTCTTCTCCTACTTCTTCATCTTCTTCCACTTCTTCTTTTTCATCTCCTTCTATATCATTATCATCTACTTCTTCTCCTTCTTCATTTGCTTCTTCATTGTCATCTTTATTATCCTCTTCTTCCACTTAGTGGCCTTTCAATTTGTTTATTAAAGGTGGTTTTGTCTGACACAAGGTCGCAATAGTGGAGCATTCTTTGCGATCGAAATCATTGCAATTTTGATAACTCGCTTGCTAAACGCCGCGCCAAAGTAGGCGTTCTTCCGAAACCGTAGCTTAGCTTACCTCGAGAGGGTGAATTCTAGGAACATTACTAAGTCGGGGCCGGGGGGTAGGTATGTGTCGTAAGCTATTAATAGCTAGAATATTCATTACTATTTCTCTAGTCGTCTAGTCTTCAAAGTCAGGATTAGTTTAGCCTCCAGTTGTATCAACTGCTATTTATATGGTGGAAATTTGCATATGAATTCAACATTCTCATTCACTTTTTTTGACAATGTAAATTTGGAATATTTTATTTCGGCAAAAGAAAAGGATTGCAGTTTCAAAAACAACTTAAATTATTATAAAATATTTTTAGTGTTCGATACGGAGTTCATTTAGGTTGTTTGGTGATTTGCTTAGAGTGCCTTAGAGGATTGGAAGGGGATTTTTGCAGTGGTTAGGCTAGAGAAGTTAAAGGTTTCTGGTTCAGCCCCTTCAGTTGAATCATTGGACACTAGTTGCGGTACAGTATCTTCTGATTATGGAATGTAATGGATCCCAGTCTAATCCATTACATTCACTTACGTGCTAAATACCTTTGGGAAAGGTATGAATCCTCTTCTTCTATAGCTGTGGGTAAATAGCAGGACAGATCGGGTTCTGTAGCCTTGGATGGCAACTGGTCTACCGCAGAAAGAAATGGCAACCTACTCTGGGAAAAAATCTGCCTCGTCAGTAAATGTATCGAAAGTTACATGATCGCCTAAACGTGTATCACGTATGGGACATAACTGACTGGTCTTCTGATTTTGTTATGTTATTTCCATCTGGTATAGGGCTTTTTGAGGCTAATGTAACTGCTTCAGATTTGGAGATTGTCGTTCTCTCGACCACCGCCACCACCACCACCCGTGAACAGGAGTGAGGTGACGTATAGAAACAGAACTTTCTTTTCCGTTTGGTAACGAACAAGAGTGTAATCGGGATTCGCCTGAATCAGCTCAACTTACAGTACGTTCGTACTTGTTGTTCTGAACGTAGTTTCTCATGAGCACTTTCCCAGAAATCGTCAACCACGAAGAAACAGATCTTCCGGGGTTAGATTTTCTCGGAACAGAAAACATTCGTTCATGAGGAATACAATTCGTGGCTGTACACAGTAAGGAACGAATCGAGTAGAGAGCGTCAGATAAAACGATTCCCCATTGATACACATGTAAACCTTTTGATTTTAAGGCTAAGTTGATCGTCCTCTAGGTTTCGTTCAGTCTCCTGACCGTTTCTCCGTGGAGTCTACGCAGTAGATCTACTCGTAGTTATTCCTTTCTCTTGAAAAACATCTTAACTCCTCCGACATAAAACTAGCGAAAGAGAAACGACTATATATATTAATGACAGTCAATAAATATTTGGTTCCTCCTCTATTTGAAGGAAGCGGTCTCTTGAAATCTATATTCATTCTATCGAAGGGATTCGTGGCTTTGCCTCCTCCTCTCACAAATTTTGGTTTTTCTATGGCATACACATTTCATTTTCAGTCATTCTCTTTACTTCCTCTGTTTAGTAGGACAAATACCTCGACCTGATAAAGTGCATCATTCTTGATACTCCAGGTTGACGTAGATTATTGCTATTCTTTGAGGTCAATATTTATGAGAAAAGCGCAAAGTACTCTCCTTAACGCGTCAGGGCATGCGTTTTTAATATCCGGCCGATATCTGATACCATATTTGTAATTGTATTTGTTCAATTCGCCAGCGATGAATGTTGTCGTTTTTAGTTTTCAACGCTTTATGCTTATCGAAAATGTAGGATAGAGCTTCTTGATCCGTGACAAGAATAAAATATTTAACTTTCAGGTAATGACTCCCTTCCTTGATTGCTTCGATGATCGCGCTAGCTTCTCTACTGGGTAGTGGTTTCATTCAAAGGCGTTTAGAGTTCTGAACCAAAATGCAACATGCCTGCCTCCTTGATTTAGCGTCGCAGCTGTGGAGTCAGTCTAACCGTATCTTAAATGGAAAAACAAAATCGATTGTGTTGTGTCCAGAAATACAACGAAAAATTATAAACAACGCGAAGAAATGATCTTCACAGAAAAAGAAGACCAAGCTAAATATAACAATAACATTTATACAGGTAGATACATGTATTTAGATATTAATGTTCTTTGTTGTGGCCATGAAGGGACCAATAGTTCGTTTGTATCGAAATTATTTTGTAGCAAGTGAGTTTGCAAAGTTCGAAGTGATTTTGTTGTAAGTGAGTCTGCAAAGTTCGATATGATATGTACGCCAATATCAATTTCTGATGAAACATGTGTGTGACTACTGACGAATTGCGTGCGATGGCAGTAATTTTAATACGGTGAACATAGATAGAGGAGACAGGACTTACTTTCCTCATAGCTCTGTATGTTTTTCAGTGTAGAAAAATTATCGCTGATTGGCGCGTTGTCATGGTAATGTGTGTCGAGGCAAAACCTTGTCCGCTGGCTTTTCTCCTTCGTCTCTGCTGACGAGCCGTTTTATCGCTATGGCTAGCCGTTACTTGACTCTGACTCACTATCTAAGTTTTGCGCGGGAATTTACACCGTAATACGATTCCCTACTCTTTTCCAGGTTATTTGGAATACAACCGGGCAGACATCGGCGAAAGCATATCACGTGACTTGTCATATCGAATCAGGCTCCAGAAGCCACATATTTAATTTGGAGCTCTGTTTGTACAGAATTGTAAAAAAATGTTTTCGTACGTACTGAATTTAGTAAGATTTATTTGTAAGTGTCTTTTACCTGTGTGTGCTTCACTTATTAGCCGAAAAATGTAGGAGTTTATATCCTATACAGCTAAGCTCATGTAACTAGCATCACTTTTGTTATGGTATTTTTACCCACGCACACATGGACAGCTATAAATAGGAGCAGGTACTGCCTTTTGGAGAGGGTAGTTTCTAGCAGTCAGCTCTGACAGTCGGACCAAACATTCTTGCTGTAACTCTCTCGTTTGTATATGTTTGTATTACTGTTTCTGTTAATATATTTGTTTAACTCAATTCCTCTCTTGTGTCTTCATTTCTGGTCCTAACAAGCCCACAACAACTTTCAATTTCAAGAGATTTTTTGCCTCGTCTAGAATGTGTATTACAGCTCTTTTTAATTCCCTTTTCAAATATTCAAAGGAATCTTTTATTTCAATAGGTAAAGAGAATATATTGTTGTTATTTAGCGCGTGAATTTTTAGTGAATAGTTTGGGATCCAACGACTATAGCAAGCGAACATTCCAACGATTCTCTTCTGAGCTTTCGGAACGGAAGTTCTTGCAGAGGTCTCATCCTTTCAGGTTCTGATCTAACAGTTCCTTTACTTACTTCATAGCCCAGAAGTTGTTTTTTTTTTACTCTGCAGACGTCATTTATTCTCATTTAAGGTGAGGTCGTACTTTTCAGTCAGTTCTTTGAATCTTGCCAACTTAGTGTCATGTTCTCTTTCACTAATATCACAAACAGTTACGTCATCTATATACACGAATGTTTCCTTTAGGTCTTCCTTTTCGATCATTTTATCCAAAACTCTTTGCAACCCAGCCACACAATTTGTGATCCCAAGCGGCATCCTTTTGAAATTATACAGTTTCCAACCGGCAAATCTGCGTAAGGGCGGTCTGCTTTACGTATGGGAACTTTATGATACTCACTTTTTAAGGTGTAATTTATAGTACAGACTATACTTTACTATTTCGGAAATCATCGTTGTAACCTTAGGTAGAGGATAGGCATCTTTTAAGGTAAAACGATTTATCGTTTGTGAATAATCTATGGCTAACCTTTTTGTTTGTTTGTTTCTCGTCCTTAGTTTCTATTACTTCAGCTCTCCACGGAGGTCAACTGGGCTCAATATCTGAATCCAACAGACTTTTTATTTCCTTCCTTATAAATGCTTCCTCTACTCTTTAGTATTGTCGAGATTTCACATATATAGGTCTACAGTAAGGCGACAGATTTTGAAACAGATGAGGAGGTGAAATCCTCATGCTATAGCTTTCCTTTAGAGGTCTGTCGTCCTCATATAAACTTTCTATTTTTATTTTTATTTTTTTTGCAGGCTTTAAGGTCTTGCCCGATGATCACATAAGCACATAAATTATCCATTAAGGATAAATTAATTTTTTGAAAGTTTCTGTACCCAGCGTAAAATTCGCTTTGCATTCTCCTACAGTTTTTAATAACAAGTCAGACGAAGCCATACTGACGGTAGAGTCAGTAGGTCTAACGTCCAAACACATAAACTGAGCTATCACAGTGTCAATAAAACTATGTCTACTTCTCGAAATACTAGCGTGGTAAGTCTTTTTCTGTTGTTGTTCACGAAGAATTTTACGGTGGCTTTCAAAAATCTCTGTAGCCCAGTAGTTACCGCGACCATGAGGGATAAAAACCAAAAAGTTGGAGTTGGGCTAAAAGGAAATAACTGAGACATCTGGAAGTGGCATGGCAAGTGGAACTAGAACAATCTACCCCAGTGGATGAATTAAAGGGTTCGGTTCTAAATTCAAATCACCTGAAGAAGGCCGGGACGTACAATAGCCAAAACATTGTGAATATGGCAATGAAGAGGAGGACAGCAGCTCCGACAATGTAAATAATGTAATTAACCCTGTATTTAAACGTGTATGTGCGTGCGCGCGTGTTTGTGGGAAAGAGAGAGAGCAGGACTCGACCGGCCGAGTATTGTACGCGCCTCTCAAAAACATGTGATCGACACCAAAAGTCCGACGAAACATTTCGAAGGTCTCGCTAGAAGATGTGCCAAGCTTAACGTTGAAGCTTTCATGTTACTCAAATTTGTCACTTATTGTAAACATTGCGCAGACGTTCAAATTACAGTGTTTAAACCCTCGCGTAATAATTAAACACGTGGTCCCTAAACTCATTGGCAAACTGACTCAGTAGGCTGATTATCTTCAACGGTACACTCACGTAGAACCCAGGAACTTTCGGACAGCATATAATATATATATATATATGTGACAGTTCAATATGTAGGAGTGAGTACATTTTCTCTCTGGGCATTATTGTTATAGTGAATCAATCCATATACAGCAGACCCGCATTGGTCCATGGAAATGACGAGCTACAGTCCCTAGTTCCACCAGTTCAAACATTTACAGCTAAGATCCGGCGAACCATCCTCATTCCCTTCGTATTGGTAAGAAAAACGTCCCATTCTTCCAGTGTGCTGTTACTTTATGAAACTTGCTATATTCAAGGAATATGTTCAAACGAGTTAGATTTCTGTTGTGGTAGGATCCACCTAATCTGCATAGGTGACTACCGACTATATAAATAATGGTTGGTACCGGAAGACAAAGGAGGCGAATACAGAGATCCAACTAGAGACTCTGATCGACTGCGACTAGTCAACACATTCTCCAGGAACGGTCTTCCCAGAAATATACAGAAATACTATATGTAAATATTGTGTATACTTTCTTGTTATAATACATTCTTGTTCTAAGTACATTTTGTGTTGCATTATTATTCCATGCATTAGTCGAGATTCAACAATGAGTCAAGACTCAACAATTTCTTAGTTTCATCAGTTCCGACCTTTACATCGAGAACTCGCCATGCTGCGTACACACAGTCGAATCATCCTCATTCCTTTCCTAATCTGTGTTACATTCAGACAGCTTATTTCCGAGAATCGCTACTTTTTGGAACAGACTCCTAAGAGGATGCTTCCTCGAAAATTAAACTGTTATCTATTCTAAGTGTCCTAATAATCTAAATTTATTTCCTCTTCCCTCCACTTTGAGTGGCTTTGGGGCCTTGCATTCGTTTAATATTTAGTAAAAGCGAAAAGTAATTCGTGGCCACGTTCATAATAAGTCGATGCGCAGCTACAGGGATCCATTTTTCCTCGCCGAAATTCTACATTGTACTAAAAGAGGTATTGTCACGGTTAAACTCTGGCGACTTCAGCTTGCTAAAGCGCAAATGATGAGGTATCTGCGCAATTTTCCCTACCCCATATCTGTGTTGGGCTCTCACTTTAAAAAGGCGTTGAACCATCCATGGGATGAAGAATCTAAATCATTGTCTAAATCATTGCAATTACGCTAATTTCCTCCCCTTATCATTTTCCACGTTTCGACAGTTGTACCTTTCGACCTTCTTCAAGTGTCTGTCGGTCCGGGGTAGCCTTCAGGAAATTTTGAACCCTTTATTCAATCAACGATGTATGTTGTTCTCGGAATGACAACACTCTACCGTTAGATTAAATAAAAGGTTCAGTTCAAAATCCCCTAAAGTTACCTGAACAGAGATCTGACGAAGGCTGGAGGCCCGGAACGTTGTAATAATAAAGAGAAAGATGACAACTTTAATCCGATTGTAAATAATGATAACTCCTCATTTGAGAAAATCAAACAGAAAAACTCTTTACCACTGAGCTTCTCTCCGTTCATCTTCAGTTATTCACTAGTTTAAGGATTTGACTCACTGCAACAGTAATAGTCTGTCAGAAACACGTGCTCTCTTGAACACTATATTGAGGCGTCACGTATATATAATATGATTTCAGAAAGTTCCTTGTTTCTGTATCGTTGAAGGGAATTGCGCACTCAGTTGACGCTCACCAGGACCCAACCTACTGAGTCAGTCTGCCAATAAGCTTCGAGCTCTCTATTCGTGTTCACTTATTACGCGAAGTTTTGAAGTTTTGTATTGGGAACGGCTCTGCAATCTTTACGGTCGCTGACAAACTCGAACAATTGTCAGTTCACCAAATGTTACATGAAGCTTGATAAATCTGTTATTGAGACCTCTGAAATGTTTCGACAGGCTTTTGGTGAACTTTTTTCTTTTTCTTTTTTTTTGCATTCCAGGTTTTTGAGAGGCGCATATGATTCAAAGCCGGTCGAGTGTCACTTCATGATGGTGAGCGTTCAGCCTCCAAAATGACTAATCTGTAGCAATGCCTTGGGAAATAGGCAAATAACTCCTGAGCTTAACGGAAAGGACCGTTACTGAACAATCCACAGCTCTCTCATATGAGTTAATTAGAGGAGTAAGTGTTTAATTCCTTTTAGACCGAGTTCTGGTGTTTGCTTTATGTTATGTCGTCGTTGTATAATAACTAAACTGAGCACAAATTCACCGTGAAATTTCAGCGGATTCTGATTCGAATAGAAAATTTTTCTGTGAACCTAAATGGCCATTACTATCCTGATGTAATGATGAGAGAGATAATTGTTTAATACGTAATTATATATAAAATTGGTTTGCAACATAATGCAAAGATACGTGCTTAGCTCAGTAATAGCATTTATAGGCCTTCATTACTGAAGAATGTTGTACCCACAGACTAATGAAGCCTTCCCCCTTAATTAGTTTGCATAACCTTTATCAATAACTGTGTGCGTATGCTTAATACTTCTGCGGGCCGAAATGACATATAAGAAAAGCAGTGTTGTTGTGATTCATAGCTTATGGTGACCGGATTGGAATGAAGGTAGGAAATGCCGGCGATTCAATATATTCATATTCGTTTAGTCAGCCTAATTTAAATGAAGTAAAACTTTGAATTGGAAGCGCGGTTGTCGACGCTGAATATGAATTCTGTGCACAGAGTTCAATTCCTGTTTCTGTCGTCCATTTCGCTGGTAAAGGCACGAATCCATCTTTCTCCCACTATGGGTTAAATAGTAACGCAGACTGGATTCTCTTACATTGAGTCAGCAACCAGTCTAGGTTTGATTGATTTTGTTTAGCGGCATGTCAACCTCTATGGATTTTTTAATGTCGAAATTTAAATATTTTGAATGAAACTGCATCCCTTTCACTACAGATAAAATGCACTGCTAGAAATTTTACTATATTTTTATACATTCATAGTGATTTGTTTTTGTTTGGGGGTTCACTAATTCTCCAAAGCTGGGACCATAACAAGTGCTATCACCCCGGGTTAGAGTGGACCTGGGAAAAACAGCATTTAAGAAGTGGCTCTACAGTCTTCAAAACCCTCAATCTCCCGATCAGAGGTCTTGCTACTGGATACCAGAAGAAGAAAGATTCGGAATTCAAAACCATCTTAAAGAGGGATGGACACTGTCAGTTTGTCTTGTCTAAGATACGTCACTGTTGCTATGGCTGCAGCACACGTGGTGTCCTTACGGCTCTAATAGGTTATGGAGCTAGTGTTGTGATGAAAAACATCACTTACGTTTTGAAACATTTTTTTTTTTGCATGAAGCACTTTAATGATTACTATTATTTTAGTTTTAGATTTTCTCCATTTTATTGGCGTTCTTCTTCCAACCATAGACCAAATGACGCGGCAGACTGGGCACTCTAGTCACAGGTGGCAGTCAGTCTAGTATAAGCTCCACCCAGAATTCAAAACGTGGAAAAGGTAATGCGAAACCACTTCAGTCTAGTATAAGCTCCACCCAGAATTCAAAACGTGGAAAAGGTAATGCGAAACCACTTCACTATCTTTCCTTTGAAGTCCAAGTCCCTAAAGTAACATGGCATCTTGTTATCACTATACACTGGATCTATACAGTCCTCGACCGCTAAAGTAAACAGCACGTTATTGTAGCGTCTCACAGGACATGAACTTGTATCCGCCACCTCCGTAGACCGTCTTTTGCGAACGTTGCTTTAAACCATTTCGGTTACGACAATTAGACGATCTGAAAGGACAAAAATCTAGTTTTATTGTACCACGACTTCTTTTCAGTTATTTATGCTTCTTCATTTTAAATTAAGTCTTTTTTTGTTCTGTTTAATTTAAAAATCAAAGAATGCAACAAAACAAGGGTTGTTATGATTTTGAAATAAAATGAGAAGAAAAACCTAATATGAAAATGCACAGGGCTTCAATGTATTCAATGTTTATCTATTTTTTCATGCAATTTCTCAAAAAAATTTTCAATGAATCTCAATGTTATTTTGTTGTAAGTAGAGCCATAGATGAAGGAAAAGTGAGTAAATTATTCGATTAAGAAATAGTTCATATATTAGCACAGTAGTCCGAAAATTAATGGAAAAAGTGAAACCTACAGTTTTCGCCTTTGCATCGTGTGTATGAAATGATTTTTATTCTTTAAATTTCAAAGTTTGAAAGCATCTCCTTTGTGCATCATCAAATTAATACCTGCGCCAATATAAATGAACAAAAGTTGTACATTTAAATGTTTGTTTATTTCTGAAATATGTCCCTGATTATTAATTATTATAATTTTTATAATTATTATAATTTTTATAACGGCATAATCAAAGGCCTGAAACCTGAATGTTCACTTTCCGTTAACAATGTTTTGGACGAAGAATGTGCTCACTGAGTGCTGTCGAGAAATAAACTTTTATTTATTTATAACTGATTTACTATTTTGAATGCAAATCTGTCTTTCTTAATTAACTTTCATATTTACTAAATGTAGCTTATTACGATGTAGGTCCAAATAAAGTGGAAAGATATGAAGAATATTTTGAGATAAACTTTGAAATATCTTACCAGCTTGAAAATGAGCCTTTGAAATCCTATCCTTTGACTTGGACTTGAACACTGACCCTTAGTACCAGAGGGAAATACACAAAAAACAAAAAAAAGCGGATCGGTCCTATGCTAAGTTTAACGTAGTCTGAAACAAGACCACAGTACTGGGACATTGTGCAGTGACCGCATTATACTAGCAAACGTCGGTCATTGGTCTTGGCGTTGAACAGTTTTAGATCTCTTGGTAACAAAATAAAATTCGTAAAGGAAGTACAGAAATCCTTCGATTAGTGCGCATTTTATTATTGCGCTTTCGATTAGTGAGCTAAAATGTTTATATACCAAAATTTGTTTAGTGCATACATAATACTCGATTAGTGCGGTAAAAAGCAAACCCTGAAGAGCGGAAGCGACACCAGTTGTTTTCCTCTTTCATTTTTTTAATTATATATATATATACAAAATGTCTATTTTTGTTGTGACTTTATAACATATTTATGTTATAATATTTAAATAAATAATTATATATACATATATATATATATATATATATATATATATATATATATATATATATATATATACATATATATGAAGAAATATAGTCTTAAAGTGTGCTATATTTATGGGATAAAGTGCTGAATATTAGAGATAGAGCGTGTGTAAATATAAAAGTGAACATAGAAGTCAACACTTAGAGGCGACAGTCTGTTTCATGCTAGATGCAATCATCGGGCCATATATATATATATATATATATATATATATATATATATATATATATATATAAACATTTTATGATATGTTTAACGTTCTTCTTATAGATACATATCATAAAATGTCTTTAAATAAATTGTCGGACCTTGTCCAATTCAAATATATATATACACACATTTTTTGTTTTTAATTATGACAAGTAACATTCAGCTAAATGTACCTTTGCAGCAATAATATATATATATATATATATATATATATATATATATATATATATATATATATATATATATGGGAGTCGTTTACTTCATTGCTTGTCATATTTGTCAAAAAAAATGCATAGGAGAAACCTCAAGGAATCTAAATAAAAAATTATATGAACACAAATATAATGCATCAAATGCGTTGGTTGCCCACCGTAACGAAACTAACCACAACTGTGAAAAACGTAACTCAGATCAAAGGAGAAAATAATTCACTACGACATCAAAGTTTAGAGAGTGCCTTAATCGCAAGGTCAACTACTGTAAATTTGGTACGCCAAAACAAAGGTTAGAATAGAGTACAACAATTAATCCAAAAATTGACGAAATATAGCTTTAATTACCTTCCCAGATCAAAACAAACTACCAAATAAACGATTAGAACTCATCCCAAAAATTGTATTACTATATTACTAAAACATCGAGAACCGAAAAGAATAAATAAATATATATAAAATAAAAATAAATAAAAAACAAGTAATATAAATTAATCCAAATAAATATACAAACCACTCTCGCCAAAATAACCGTTAGAATGTGTTGTGGTAGGATCCACCTAATCTGCATAGGTGACTACCAACTATATAAATAATGGTTGGTACCGGAAGACGGGAGAAGGAATCACGAGATCCAACTAGAGACTCTGATCGACTGCGACTAGTCAACACATTCTCCAGGAACGTCTTCCCAGAAATATACAGAAATACTATATGTACTTATTGTGTACACTTTCTTGTTATAATACATTCTTGTTCTAAGTACATTTTGTGTTGCATTATTATTCCATGCATTAGGCGAGATTCAACAATGAGTCAAGACTCAACAGAATGGAATACCCACAATGCACCACTGACCCGTATATATAAATAGTCGAGAAAAAACCGAACACATGTGGCCTGATGTTTGCGTCTAGCATGAATCAGTCTGTTGCCTCTGAGTGTCGACTTCAATGTTCACTTTTATATTCACATACGCTCTATCTCTGATACTGAGCACTTTATTCCATAAATATAGCACACCTTAAAACTATATTTCTTCATATATATATATATATATATATATATATATATATATATATATATATATGAACATAAAATATTGCACATTGAGTGCTGGTGTAATAAAATAGTGATATATACTAACAGAGCTAATAATTTATATTAATAATAAATACATTTTTCCTCGCCGTTAGCATTTTCATACACAACGCAATCGTCAGAAACTGATAGAAAACTGACTGTTGCGTAATTTAATTATTAATGTTTATGCCATATTATAATGATAGTTCATTTTATTTACGCGGAGGAGCGATTAAACTAAATAATAAAAATTCGTAATAAAAATAATATAAAAAATAATATATACAAATATATACACATATATAAAAACACATATACACACACTTTCATACTTTCAACTCAAGGCGATCGCCTTGCTACAACTGCAAAAATTTAATATACACATCTAATAATACACAACGAATATCATGACATATTCAAATATGCGAATATATATATATATATATATATATATATATATATATATATATATATATATATATATATATATTATGTTGAATGGATATGAGTTTGTGATCCTGGTGTTTCACGCTTTTGCGATCATCAAACTGGTTTATTTTTTTTTAATTCGATCTATTTACTCGATCTTGTTTGACTATTTATGCTTGTTTGACATCGTCAACCAAGAATAAATAGATCAAATTTTAAAAAATAAAAATAAACCAGTTTGTATGATAATCGCAAAAGCGTGAAATCCAGCGTCAATATTTTAATATTCATACAACTGAATATGTTAGCTCTATCATTGATATTGAGCACTTTATAGTAATTACTGCGCATATAAAATAATATATATATATATATATATATATATATATGTGTGTGTGTGTGTGTGTGTGTGTGTGTGTGTGTGTGTGTGTGTGTGTGTGTGTGTGCATCCATATTTACATAGATATACAAAAGCGTACAAACAAAAATTTATCTATACTATCTAAAATTACTTCAAGGAGAGGGAGGCGCTTATGATTTATGATGATGATGATGTCGACGATGATGATGATGATGAATCCAAATATAAAGTTTGTCACTTACCTGATTGATTCTGAAGTTTCATAGACAAACATTTGTGCAATTGATTGGTCCACTCGTCAGGTGAATCCGGAGTTTCGTAGACAAAATTTTGTGTAATTGTTCAGTCCACTCGTCAACTGTTTTTTTTAGACGAACCCTTGTGCAATTGTTATATCAAAGCGGGACGATATCCTGACGAGTGGAGGTGCTAAATATAACATAAATCAGAATGGAGGTGCTGAATATAACATCAACCAGAGTAGAGGTGCTGAATATAACATCAACCAGAGTGGAGGTTCTGAATATAACATCAACTAGAGTGGAGGTGCTGAATATAACATCAACCAGTGTGGAGGTTCTGAATATAACATCAACCAGAGTGGAGGTTCTGAATATAACATCAATCAGAGTGGAGGTGCTGAATATAACATCAACCAGTGTGGAGGTTCTGAATATAACATCAACCAGAGTGGAGGTTCTGAATATAACATCAACCAGAGTGGAGGTGCTGAATATAACATCAACCAGTGTGGAGGTTCTGAATATAACATCAACCAGAGTGGAGGTGCTGAATATAACATCAATCAGAGTGGAGGTGCTGAATATAACATCAACCAGTGTGGAGGTTCTGAATATAACATCAACCAGAGTGGAGGTTCTGAATATAACATCAACCAGAGTGGAGGTGCTGAATATAACATCAACCAGTGTGGAGGTTCTGAATATAACATCAACCAGAGTGGAGGTGCTGAATATAACATCAATCAGAGTGGAGGTGCTGAATATAACATCAACCAGAGTGAAGGTGTGAATATAACATTAACCAGAGTGGAGGTGTGAATATAACATCAATCAGAGTGGAGGTGTGAATATAACATCAACCAAAGTGGAGGTGCTGAATATAACATCAATCAGAGTAGAGGTGTGAATATAACATCAACCAGAGTGGAGGTGTTGAATATAACATCAACCAGATTGGAGGAGCTGAATATAACATGTAATTTCCAGTCGAATCTATTACATTCACTTACGTGCTATTACCCTTGGGAAAGGTATGAATCCTCTTCTCCCCCAGCTATACGTAAATAGTAGGACAGACCGAGTTCTATAGCCTTGCATGGCAACTGGTCTACCACAGAAAGAAATGGTAACCTACTACGGGAAAAACCTGCCTCGTCAGTCATATCTCGAAAGATACATGATCGCCTCAGCGTGTATCACGAATAGCACCTAACTAGTTGATAGAGGAATCCTTTTGTCTTTTTTTTACTGAAAACGAAATGAATAAAAGCGTACAATGATAACATCAATAAGACTTTGTTTCGTGTTTAAATTCACAAGAATTTTCTTTTTCTTTTCGTGATACTAATTACAATATTGGTATTGTGTGTGTTAGAAATGTTCTCAGTGTTATTGTCACTTTTGTTTAAAAGTTTATGCTTACTTGTTTTTGCTTGCTCCGAGAATTCCTTGGTTAATGTAGCATTTGAAACCGTCAACTGTGAATTTTCACGGAGCGAAGAAGATACGTGTGTGTGTTATTCTTTTTACTACTGCTCCTGCTCGTGTTGAAAAGGTCGTTTTTATAATCGTTTTCCGATTTTAGGATGATGAAATATCATCATCATCTATCGTCGCTAGTGGCCAGGTTGTTTTAGATAATGACATTTTTATCTTTATTTCCAAAATGATGAAATATCCTTGTTATCATTCATCACTGGTGGAAAAGTTGCTTTTAGAACGATGAAATATCATCGTCATTCTGCATCATTCAAGGCCGTTAAAAAATATTTCCTGAATGAAATTTCTATGGGTCGAATTTCCATGGGTAGAAATTTCCATGGGTGCGTCTTAATGGGCGAATCTTGCGTTGGTTGAATTTTCGTTAAACTATGACCTCTGTCTCATCTAAATTAAGATTTTAAAACATTTAAGTATTCGATTTTCTGCTGAAATGTTTGCTCTTATTACGCAATGCAATGGCGGACTAATTAGAATTTCTACGAACATGCTAAAACCACGACTCTGGGTAATTTTAGTTTCGTAATGAAGCTCAAAATTTCCTATGCTTAAAGGCACCTAATAAAAATGCTTATATAAAAGTGAATTTTATTGTCAAAATATTTGTGCTTGTAAGAAGAAAGAATAGAGAGAGGTACATGTGGCAAGGAAGCAAGAAATGGGAAGAGAGTTCCACAGGCGAGAAGTACGAGAGAATATATTATTAGAATAGAAGTTACGATTACATCAGCCAATCTAGTAGTACGCTTAAATTCATGCAGTTGAGCTACCAAGGAGGAAAGTAATATGTATTTTGAAAATACAAAAGTGTGGCACAAGGCCAAGCGGTGGGATAGGAGAAGGCTGGTCTTCAACCTGTCTTATCCTTATCTTAGCTCGCCACAATTATTGAACCAAACAAACCTCAGTATCCCTTACACCAAAACAATACATTGTTACTTACCATTCTTACTACAGTCACCATAATACCTCAGGTCTTTATGACGTCCTAACTAGTTCTCATATGTACAAGAAGAAGAGTTAATTATAGCAATCGTCATGGAAATATTTATAGTAAAGAAGCCATGTCTGGTGGTGGGAAAGCAGCTGAAGTTGGGATGCCATTGCATTTTGATGAAAATTGGGAATTAATGTTCTAATTTCTAATTGTTACTATGTCATTAACGAATATATATATATATATATATATATATATATATATATATATATATATATATATATATATATATATAGAATACATTAGTGAATTTATTTAAGAATCGGATACGAGAGATCTATTTTTGTATTCTGGGTAATTGCGGAATGGGCAGATAAGTATAGGATAATGGTGTTCTGGAATGTTCCTCTTTGTATTCTCGTATTCTCATTAGCTGTTGATTCAAGTGAAAAACGATGTATTGCCTACAAAAGCCGAGGAATGTTTTTCATTTCGAATTTCTTTTGGGACCTCGTGAGTATTGCAGGCGCCAAATAAAATTATAACTAAATCCTTAGCCTTCGTCGATATGCGATATAGTTTTTTTCTTTTATTTACTATAACCCTTCAGGGCGTGGCTGATTATGGATTCCCACAATTTTCTGTCTGTTGCTGCGTTTAACTCTTTACTATCATCCTTTTTCCAGTTCTGTCATCCATTCACACAAAATCTTTGGGTTGGTTATTCGATGCCCCTCTTGCCATCAATATGCCCTGTGAATGTTAAATTCTCCAAACCTTTTTTCCTTATTATACATCCCAAAAATAGTTAACTGCCCCTTTCTGTACCATTTGCACTATTTAATTGCGGACTATTATCCTCATCTTTGTTGTTGTTATCACAACATTTCGATGGTTGCGCCCTCTGGCCTTCATCAGGTGTATGTCGATCCGGGTAACCTACAGGGAATTCCGAAATTAATCCGTTACTTAATCTACGAGAGTAGATTTTGTTCTCGTTCCAGTGCCAATGTCTAGGGATATTTTGCTTATTTGTTATTTTAGTATTGTTCAGTTATTGCTCGCCCTGTTTCCACTGAGTCCAAGTACACACTACCCGGCCCAAGGATTGAACTCACAATTACTATGTCACCAAATTCACGAACCGACGCTTTAATCTACTAGCCTATTGTCCCATGTCCCATTCTGGTCTTTTGGTTCCTGTTTTCTGCAAGATGTCTTCGTTGCTGACGTATTGTGTCAATTGAAGACCGTGCATAAGATGGCTGGTTACATTCCATCATCGCCGATTGGACCTCGATATACCACCAGCCAGGATGAATGGATGTCCTTTCGGGAAGGTTCCGTACTTTGAGAGACAATTGCTCCTTGGACTCATCACTGACCCCAAGAACTCGTACATACGATCCATCGGTAAAAATACAGGGGAAATGGCTGGTTCCCTGTGCGACTCCAGTAAATGCCCGACTCCTAGAAGAGATTTATCAGGCCTAAGAAAGAGTACTGTTGTCATATTTGGGCAGGATGTGCCCAGTCATCATTTTCCAGTCAGTCCAGAGTTCAAAAGCGTCTCCGAACTCTCGTGTGTGACAAATTATTTTCTACCCTCCAACCTCCCTCTCCCATGCGGGATGCGTCAAGCCTCTCTCTGCTCTATCGTTACTTCCATGAAAAATGCTCAGACGAGCTGCATTCCTTGGCCCCGCCAGTTCTAATCTTCACGGCTAAGATCCACCATGCTACGCGCATTGTAGCAAACTACCCATATCCCCTCTGTGGACCATTGATGAGAAGTAAGTTCCGCTTCTTCTTCCCAGGAAACCACTGCTCTGTGGAACCGACTCCCAAGAGGTTATCCCCTGATCCCTACAATCTTAACCTGTTCAAGTCTAGGTCTAGCCGTTATCTTCCTCTCCTTTCCGCATAAACTACCATTTACTCTGTAACCCTCTACTTCGAGTGGCTACCGGGCCTTGTACAAGAACCCATGACAATTCACAGATAATAAGGAAATGAAATATGTAAAGAGCGATGATCGACTAGGTCCTTGGGGTGACATGGCATAAAAACGCGCTTCTTTACTTACTCAGTAACAAATAAATATTTAAGAATTTCCAAGAAACAAGCGAAAAGAAAAGAAGTTTTGATTCAAATTAAGACATTTTGTGGTTACCCAAAGCCTATAAAATACAAATTTATAATCAGGGCCTATCATAAAGCTTTGAGGACACAATGTCTTTTTGTAACTGTTTTAAAAAAAACATTTCTTATTTTATTGTTTTCCCACGAAATGAGTGAAGATTTAACATATTTAAAAAACCCGAGGCGATATAAAAATACGTTGTGAAAACAAATCGATGGAAATTTTAGAACTTTTAAAATCACTTTTTCTTTTACTATTCTTTAAACAAATGAAGAAACGATTTGAAAAATAAAGTTTTCTTTATTTTTTCCCGTTCTCTTCTGCGTTGCAAGGCGAATAAAGAAATCATTATTTTTAACCGACTTGAAAACAGCATCTTCTGTTTTCTTTGAATACCAACGTGAGTGGGGGGGGGGATGGTATTTGCCATCCAAGGAAATGAAAAGATATTATAAAAAGAAGCACGCCCTTTGAAATAAATTAGATCGCAATCAACTCGAGAATAAGACGCACCGGGATGGGATAATGGTTACCAAGCTAATCTGATGAATGATTAGAAGTGAGGTTCAACTTACTTCAGCTCATATACTAATGACCTTATGCCAATGTTATTAAACTTCCCAAGGGCTACAGGCTTTTGATTTTCTTCTTCATCTTATTGATATTTTTTAATAGTTCTATTTTGATGGTTTCTTTTCTCGTACTTCCCGCCTGTGGAACACTCTTCCAGATTCCTTGCTCCCCTGCCACCTCTGACCTTCAAGCATTTAAATGCAACGTCACACGCCATTTTCCGTCTTCCTGAAAACTGTTCTTTCATTGTGCTTTCTGCTCACAAATTCTCTTTAAATCACAGTGCGCCACCCTCTTGCGTCTTAGTGACATTATCGCCTTGCTTGGGGTAAAATGACTAAAGAAAAACTATATCAAAAATGGCCTAAATGTTTAGCTATCCGAGAGAAGGTTCACAGAAGATTCAATTTTTTTAGAACCAGATAATTACAAATGGTTAATTACTTGCTAATGCTTTGGAAACGGTCTTTTTGAATTCCATGTCGTTTCAGGACGTAGGTGATCATGACAATGCAAGGCCAGATACAGCAAGAATAAAAACAAAGTGAAAATCGGTTGCCAACAAAGGCTAGATAACCCAATACTTTATCCCTTGGGAAAAGTATGACATGATACAGCACGTAAGTTAATGTAATGGTTACGACTGGAATTTGAACTCGGCTTTCCGATTCCCCAGACTCCAACATGCCTCACTCAGCTCTATAATACTCCACACGCCATATTCACTTTCTTCTTCTTCTTCTTCTTCTTCTTCTTCTTCTCCCTACAGGACGTTGGCGGACATGGCTCTCCACAATTTCATTTCTTTTGTAGCTCTTAGTAAGTATTCTATGATTTTCGTAATGTTATCATAACTAGCAAAGTAGACTGAGCTCTCTAGAATTGGTTAGCAGCCAATATCGGAAAACAGTACCCTTTAATTTAAAACCTTGGAGAAGGCAACGTGAAATAACTATACCATCCTTTCCGAGGAGTCATAGTAATTCACAGAAACTTTAGAAGGAACCGGAAGCTTAAACTCAAGTAGGAAACAAGAGATAAACCTCTACTCCTCTTCAAAAGACATGAGTCTGTGTCTGTATATCACTTTATATGTGTTGTGGTGTGAGTCGTAGAAAGGATCTAGCGAACATGTAAAATATATTTAGGAACAATAATTATTTAGTTAAGTTGCATGATTTTGTTTTATACTTATTGGCATAAACAAAAGTAATGCTAGCGTAGTAAGCAAAAAAGGAGAAGATTCTTTCTGTTTCATTTCCATTTCCCTGTTGAATACTTTAGATATTTGAATTACGCTTTGTTATTTTCTCTTTCTTGAACTCTTTGCTCCTTTCCCTCGCAAATCGACGTCTTCTTTCATTCAAAGCTTCTATGTTCATACAAATTCAATAGTTACGAGAAGAGTTTAATAAACCAATATTATTTAAAAGACAAAAAAGAATAATATAAGTCGGTAGTCCAAATAAAAAGCAATTCAATTGAAAGAAAATTGCCCTATTAAAATGTGACGATTTAAAGAAAATTTTGCATTTTCTTGTAAAAAAAATCGAAATTTTTAAAATCAATCCAAAAATATTTGAAAATCAAAATGTAAATTGTTTTAAGAAAAAATAAGAAACATAAGGTAAACACTTAAGAAAAAGAATAAAAGCGTAGATGGATTTTAAACTTTAAAGCGTGGGTTGTCTTGTTAAAAAAAAACAATCAAAGAAAATACACATTGTCAATGTAAAGTTCTACAGAATTAATAAACACAGATCTCGGCAAGTAGGTGTGTGGTTTGGGGTTTTCTCCGAGCGTGGATTTTTCTTCTCGTGGAGACGTTAAGAGACACTCCTATCCCCTCCTCAAATAACGACTACTTCTCTGATAACGTCTACTTATCGTATAACGACTGTTTCTTTTGTAACGTCTATTTCTCTTATATATAAGAAGTTTAACCTGTTTGAGCGTGTATCGTCTGCTTTTCTGACAAAAACACGCTACGTTGGGCTCTTGCTTAAACCTTTAAATTTCAAAAATATTTTGGTACATTTCGATTTGTGGGAAAATATCTGTGCTTGTTTTACATTAGGAACCAATCAAAAGGTTTCCCTCCAAATTCCGAGAAGTGAATCTGGAGCCTATCCGGATGAATAAATAGAGGGCCAGGAATTGAATTCGAGGAGTCGACAAACAGCTGCTGCATGAACCCAGGTTGACCCTGTCCGTGGAGAAAAGCAACATAGAAGAAATTTGACAACCACCAGACGAGAATTTAAAGCCATCAAAGCCACTCCCACATCAAGGAAAATTCTTTGGCTGGTATTCTATTCTTCGCTGTTACGACGAATTTTGCTTCGAAAAGTGTACCTATTTTTTTAAAAACTAATCAGAGAAGTAGTTTATTCTTTTTTCATTTTATTTTATGTCGTTTACCTGATGCAACAGAATAGTTTTTATTGAAAAGAGGTACATATTTCATTGACATTGATTACTTTTACATAACATGTATGTAAAAGTAATCAATGTCAATTGATAAAACTTGGCCATCATTTGGCACACAAAGCAATTAATTTCTGTTATTCCTTCATTTTTTTGTTTTTTTGTTAATGATGAATTTACCGTATGTTTTTTAAATTCGGCTCGTGTCGTCTGTTGTTATTGTGCGCCCTTATGAATTCAATGTTACCTGAAACATTGGTTTCAACTATTTTTTCGTAGGGTTTTATACCACTAAAAATTCTTTATATAGCGTCTTTTATAACGACTACTACTTTTATAATGTCTACTACTTTTATAAATACTGTTTTTCTTATAACATCTTTTTCTCTTATAACGTCTGCTTCTCTCATAACAACTACTACTGTTATAACGTCTACTCTTATAAAGACTGTTTTTCTTATAATATCTTTTTCTCTTAAAACGTCTGCTTCTCTCATAACGACGACTTCTCTTAGGACCACTGCTCTCACGAATATTTCTACCTTCGTATTTAAAAGTTTATTTTTTAACCTCATTATCTTTCTACATTTTAAAATATCTAGTTATTGTAGATATTACATTTTCTCTTCAAATTAAAATCAGCTACATTTTTTAATTGTTGCCTCTGAAAAGTCTTTTTATTATTGCTGTTAGTTAAATGAAAGGGTCTGTAATTTCAATGCGGAAATGATTTGGTATTAAAGAGAAGAACGATACCTTGAATATAATTGAGCGAGTGAACTTCAGCTGAAATTCAAAGATAGAAACATACGTGTGTACCAGCCAAGATGAATACGTGAGTTACTCTCCTCGTAAGTTCCACAGCTTTTTATATATTTATTAAACATTGTTATTAATGCAAAAGTCACAACTGAAAATAATATGCACAGGAGGAGAAGGGAGTATCGACTTACTCGAAAAATCAGCATTCAAAAGACTAGCTTTCCATTCGAACTTGGATACAAAACACCAAATAGGTAAATTATGTTGAGACTATTTTCCAAGTTCAAAGAGTTTTCCTGTCCATCTGTTTGCTTGCCGTGAAAATCTGCATTCAAAATCTTCTATTTTTACCTGAGCTCGAACACTGGTCACTGGAACGACTTGCAATTTAGTTATTTTTTACATGGCACAAAATTTAATGAATAGAAAAAATGTGTTGCATGAATATTTCAGCTTCTTGTAAAATCAGCATTCGAGTTCCTGACTTTCTTATTGGAAATACGAAATTATCTAACCTTCAAAGTAAGACCTACATTTTTTTTCTTTTGCGTAGCATGTGATGCTCACCATAAAATACCAGAGGCATGAATCAACTTTAATATCCAACTGAAACCTTTCATCTAACTAGAGTTGATCAGTAACGTCCCCAGTATGTAGTGAGTCCACTGTAAGTGATACCAAAGTAAGCATTCTACCCGGTGCCACCGCTGAACATGAAAAGAGCATCGTGGGTTGACCAAGTACAGAATCGGATCTCAACAATTAAAAATAGTTTAAAGAAGACAATCCCTAAAACCCTATAGAGTTGCGATGCAAAATCACGAGGAGCTTTACCAAATAAGTAAAACCACATGATTTGAAAACTTATAACAATAGCAACAACTAAGATGGGTCACACATGTCACCGGAAAACAAAATAATGATATACTGAAGACGTTGACTTTCCACGCTATCAAAATAAACGGTTTGAAAGGGAAATCGCACCAGTATCAGAAATATCTATAACAGTTAATGAACTTGAGAAGTTTAATTTCCTGGGAAACTGTTCTAAGAAAATCTTATATATAAAGTACAGTGTATGTGTATTTGTGCGTGTGTCCAAGATTTATAGCTCATTCAAAAGCCCTAGAAAAGTTAGGCGCAGGGAACGATTTTTGTTGAGCTCAGATTCAGGGTTGCCAGATTATAGGATGTTAAAAATATATATATTAATATATTATACTAGTCATTATCGTTGCTTTCATGGTTCAAGAGGAGTAACTCTTATTTTCCTTTTGCATCCAAAATTACAGTACCCGTTTTATTATAAACTAGCTTAAAAGTCGCCCTATCGGGCGGCATTTAAACTAGTTAAGATAGTGAAGAACTCTTGGTTTGACCGTCATCACAATATATAGGGAGAAGTAGATGTGATAGGCATCAATAAACTACAGAAGAACTCAAAATTGATCGCTGCATTTAAGTATTGAATTAATGTTTAAGCTTATTTTTTAAACGTTCAACGATAATTATTCTGCTGCCACTTAATTTAAAGACGATTTGATATATGTAGATCCTTATTTTCCGTACAAACAATTATTTTTATTTCATGGGTGACAGAACAGGGGTCAATTTATAAGATAAAATTAATATAGTGTAAAGATGAGAAAATAGAATTAGTTATACATTCAACATTTGAAGATTTAGAGAAACATAACAGATAATTAAGTAAAACCTAAATTTTGGTAAGTGGTGCTCAATTCTCCCACAATTTCTGAGATTAAATCTCCCAACGCTACTTTACAGAAATATGCGCACTTAAAGCGAATTATCTGTATTATATATTATCTACTTCTAGGCACTATCACTCTTTAGGTTTAACTAATTTGCATGTTGATTTTAAAAATATTTATTTCATTAATTACCTGTCCTTCATTACTGTTCTTTTATTCAAGGATTATTTTTATTTTCATATAAAAAATAGTTCTGTTTAGGAACATCGTCTTATATAGTGCAGAAAAGTGTTTGAAATTTGCATTTTACTTGACCTTCAGCAAGTTGGTATCTATTTGTAAAACTTTCCTTAATTATAACAAGCCAATTTATGAATGAAATGTTCATTTAAAATTTTTGTTTCAAAGATTTCAAGTAGTGAATATAGTTTACTTTGCAAAGCGATAGTGACCGGGCGAAGCGTGCAAGTAATTTTATAAATTTCTACCGATTGTGTGCACAGTGAATACCGAATATTTCTTGAATGGAAATGGCTATTTTCCCCATTAGCGTTTGGAATATCGTAAACTTAAAGAGTGAACTGAGTTGTTGGAGATTTACGTTGTAGTATATTCAGTTGAATTAAATTGTTATTAGACTCAATGAATATTGATAAATAATCCTAATCCCACTTATTTCATTTTTTCAAATTTAAATACACGATTGAGTTTTGATTTATTTTGATTTATTGGCGTCATTCCATTGTAGTTTGAAAATCATCTGGTATTTAATAATGAACTTGTCAAGGTTTTATGTCTCCCTTCGTAAATGCTATGGAAATTTGTGGTATTTATTGAAAACTAAATACGGGTGTTAATTTAAAATCCATAAGAATTGCACTGGCGTCACGTCTGAGAATTAAACTTCTAAAATATATTTCAATAATTTAAATATCTTTGAAGTTTTAGTTTTAAATACAAGAAAATAAATTATCTTTGGTCAACGAAAAATATTTGCGCATACATTTTAAATTGTTTTAAAATATTAAACTATTATTTTAAATCATTAAATTATTTATCAAAATTTTGCTTATGCATTTAACTATTAAAATTATATTTCAAATAAAATATGATTTTAAATTATTAAATTTTTGCATACACATCTTTAACTACGAAACAAACTTTCCGGGGGTGTATTATCGATGTCCTATTCTAAGGACGAATATCAGTTTTGACGGTGCTATCCTAGGATAAACTTCTAATGTATCTTGGGCAAGTTAACTTTGGAGTCGTATTGAGAGATGGGTTACAAAACGGGGCCTATTCCTAAATAAGGTTTAATTTTTAGAACATTTTATTTCGCGAGCTGAAGTGATGTGATATATGGAAAGTGTCCTTCTGAGGTGAGGGGAAATCTGAATGGTGTCGTTCTGAGGTGAGGTGACATCTGAATGGTGTCGTTGCAATCCTCTATCATACTCCAAATTTGTCATTCAATTAGATCGTTTATCAAAACAATGTCATTGTAAACATTTTTACCGTCCTCCACTCGACACGAAGTTAAAGTTATGGGTGATCCCGAGTTCCTTAAGTTTCTGGCGCTATACATACTTTTACATCCGAATATTTTCGGGTAAAAAGGACAAATGTCTTTCACCGCGTTGTATTTCCTTTTTTTATCTTTTTGTCCTTGGGGAAAGCCTTACTCTGAACTGCCTTTCTGGAGGGAGTGGGGAATAGGAAGGAATTCCCTTCCCCCGATGATTCTGGCGTTGGAACGAGAAAAACCAGTGAGTCTATCTCTGAAACTGGCATTTTAGGAGGGGGGTAATCTTTCTTAGAGTTATATTTTGTTTGAGGAAAGATAGGCTAAAAGAAGAGATTGCCACCTCCAATGGATACTCTCACACTTTTCTAGCTGTCTTATCTTTTCTTTAATACTAAGACGCCTTCTTTCTCCATTTCCCGGACTGACGTAAAAGTATTTAGTTTTCCCTGTGCCTATAACTGTGGGTTTTCTCCATATGGACTGTTTGTGTCATCAGATGACGAAAGCCCAGTTGAGATTTTGGTGATGATCTCTGTACTTACTTTATATCTACCATTCTTTCTCCGATATTCACAGGATTGTCACAACCTTTTGGAGCGTCAAACATTGGAAAAGGGATTGAATTGCTTTCAAAATCTTGACCGGATTTTCCCACCTAAGGTAATCAGCGGGTCCACTAGAGATCATTTTTTTAACAGTTGAATTTCAGTAGAACGGATCTCATATTTGAACAACTGATCTCTCAAATACCTTATTCCCTGGGAAAACTCTTGACAGATGACCAGTCTCTCCACATTATCAACGCCACAATTTTCTTTCCAGATACGATGGTCGGCTATACGCATACAACAGTTTGGAATGGAGGTGAAAGGTTTCCTGTACAAGATGAAGTCAAATAGCCATTCGCCCTGAATATGGTGCGTAGTCATGATCACTACAGCCATAACCAGTAAATAGATACCTAAGAAACTGTCAAACTAGTCTTCTGTTTGCTTTGGTATTCAACTTGGAAAAGGCTTTCTTTATTTTACATCTATCTTTCTGAAATGAGTTATTTACACGATTTACATCGTTCGGGGTGTTGTCCTCATGCTTATTGTTTCAGCCGTTGTACACTCCGGCCTTCTTCAGGTAATATACGTTCGAATTTCGAACTGGACCCTTTATTTACTGTATGGGCGTAGAATGTTTTATTTCCACTAAGACCGGGGTAAATAGTTGCGTCATCAGCATAAATACCTACTTGGAAACTGTTGACATCGGGAAGGTTTTTGATAAAGATAAGACTCAACATAGATTCACGGATAGAGACCTGGGAGACCACATATTAATGTGAAAGAACGTAGAGGCGTAGCCTTTCAACTCGATATTCATTATTTACATTATTCCGACTATTGTCCTCATCTTTGTCGCCATATTTGTTACAACGTTTCGGCCTTTCATTTTCTGTCTATATTTCTGAGATGAGGTATTATGTACATTATTTACATTATTCGGACTATTGTCCTTATCTTTGTCGTCATATTTGTTACAACGTTTCGGCCGTTGTACACTCCGACCTTCTTCAGGTGGTTGGAATGTCGAACTGAACCCTTTAATTCGCTCACTGGGGTAGACTGTTCTAGTTTCACGTGTCATGTTTAATGGATGTCATCTATCAGTTATCTCCTGTTATTTTTTCCCTCTGAAAGTTCTCCACTGCCTTAACCGGGTATTGAACTCACACTCTTTGGGTCCTGTCACTGAATCTAACCAACGCCTTTATCCACTGTGCCATGTGTCCTTGAGGCCGAAACGTTGTCACAAATATGGCGACAAAGATGAGGACAATAGTTCGAATAATGTAAATAATGTACATAATACCTCATCTCAGAAATATAGACAGATACTGAAAGGCCGAAACGTTGTAACAAATATGGCGACAAAGATGAGGACAATGGTCCGAATAATGTAAATAATGTACATAATACCTCATCTCAGAAATATAGACAGATACTGAAAGGCCGAAACGTTGTAATAAATATGGAGACAAGAATGAGGACAATAGTCGGAATAATGTAAATAGTGTACATAATACCTCATCTCAGAAATATAGACAGGTATCGATATTCATTATACGATTTGTTAAGAACGATTTGATTATGTCAAATATTCGTCCAGAGACACCACTGCCGTTGAACCTGTCAAACGCCTTCGAGATATCCGAAGCCACAACCCTGAGCCTCACCGTTCTTATCTAAAGCTTCATAGGCATAGTGAGTAATGGATTTCACTGGTGGCTGCAAATTGATGTATAACTTGTGCCGCACCAATTGTTTGTTTATTTTTTCGCATCAGCCATTAAAATGCTATAATAACCGACATAAACAATTCTGCTAACAATTTCAATATCACAATTTGGGCGTTTTTCTTCTTTAAGGTTACACTTTTTACTTACACAAGCATAATGACGAATGATATCGAACTGTCTACTGCACATTGCTATCTTCTGTTATATATATATATATATATATTTACAAATACTTTCACGGTAATTGCTCCGAGAAGCTGCTTTCGCTGGTTCCTAGGCCTCATGAATTTAAACGTCCTACGAGGCTGACATTCCGTTCCCACCCCTTCACCGTTGAAACTGTTAGATGTAGACGTCTCTTCTACTCCAATAGCTTCCTGCCTCACACATCTCGCCCGTGGAACTCCCTTCCTTATTCCTGTTTCCTTGACAAATACAATCTCCAACTATTTAAGTGTAACGTCAATCGACATCTCCAGTTGCCTTGATCTATCCACTTCCCTTCTCCACATCCTTTCACCTTTCATTCCTATCTGCTCTCGCTCCAAATCTTCTGTAACCCCCTTGCCTTGATCGATCCACTATCTTTCTCCACATCCTCTCCTTTACCACTCCTATCTGCTCTTCCCGCAAACCTTCTGTAACTCCTTGCATGCTAGTGGCCTCCAGCCTTGCTTGGGGTGATAAGCTTAAAAAAAAAATACTAAATTCCAATTAGTTTTATGCTAATAATGAAATCAGAAGTAACTTTAAGAGGAAAAGGGCATGGAAAAATCGGAAACTAGAAGTGACACCTGGACTAAACCAAAAGCAGGATGAAATTGACGTCTGAAAATCCTTCCAGAATTTATTATTGCTGGACACAATAAAAGAAAGACATGCAAATGACACGATATTAATGCTAGGCGCGGAAAAGAACTTAAGGAACTCCAAAACAAAATTACAAGAAATTAATCGTAAGAAGAGAGAATGTATGGCCGTTATCAAAAGCGACTGCCCGAGATGCAATGCTACAAAATGGTGACGACAAAACCAAGTAGGTACAGAAAATTAATTATCTGGGAAGTGTTATAACAGACAGCGAAAAATGTGACACCGAAGTCTGAAATCATACTGGAATTGCAAATAATGTCTTCCAAAAGCTAAGCAAAATATTAAGAAACAGGAACATTTTGTTCGGAACAAAACATAGTACGAAACACCTGTGCAATATTGATTCTTACATATGGCAGTGAATGCAGAGCAATTTCCTCACAGGTGAAGAGAAAACTTAAGGCAAGAGAAAAGAGAATACTACGGAGTGAACACTTGCGCAACAAGCAAGTTTTAAAGAAAATGGAAATCCAAAAGGACACTTGTACGCAAAATCAGAAAGAGAAAATTGAAAATTCTGGAGCGATTAGTGAGAGAAGAGTATTTGAAACTCACTGGACCGATTGAAGACAGGTGACATTTCTCGGAAACACAATGAGTAAAAAATGGTTAGAAAATCTGACACTCACAAGTCATATTGAGGGGGAAAAACTGAAACAGTGAGTAGCTAACATAATGCGCTTGTGTAAATGGATGACAGAACAATGAGTTGGAGTGACAGTAATTAGACATTGTTAACGCCTACAAAGGATAGGAAGTTGTAGAGAGCCATAATCTCCCAAGAGATACGACCCATGACAAAAATTATCAACATTGCTTGTGTGGCTTTTAACACCATTTCGAGAAACCTGGGAATATCTGTATTTTTTTTGTCCCCTGCCCAAATTTGCTTGGCATCAAAAATTAATTTATTTATTTTTTTATTTTTTCCTAGATTTTTTTATTATTTACATTATCACTTGCACGCAACTACACAAACATTTGAACAACATTTTCAATACAACATTTAATTCAATCAAAAGAACATTTCGATTGATTCAAATTAATCTCTTTTATAAAATGAACTTCAATTTATAAATATATATTTGTCCACACAAAATTTGTATGAATTCGTTTGTTATCAAAGAAATACATTCGCAAATATTTGTATAATTTCTCTTTGATGCTTACGTTAATCAAATCTTTCACTTTTGAATTCTTACTACTGAGCCTACATTTTCCAATCAAACATCGGGTGTAACATGAACTTTCTAAGCGTTGTACTTTTTAGCAAGGAATATATTTCGCCTTCAGCTGACATTTTTACATCCTAAAATGATTTACGCTGAAAACGGACACACATTTCTATTTAATGTTCTCTGAATATAATTTTCTACTTGTATGTTATGTTGTTTCATGTTCTTAAAAACAAAATTGTTCTTTAGGTTTATATGAGACGAGATGAGTGCCTTATTCGAGTAAATAAATGAACATATACGGCGGCGAGTAGAAGAAAGGATCTACCAAGCTCAAAAAATTAATTTGCTTTGTTTTTTACTTTAAAATTAGAAATATTCGACAATATACTGTTAAATTACTTGCATTATTTACATTATCCGTACTGTTATCCTCATCTTCATTGTCATATTCACAACGTTTTGGTCGTTGTACGCTCCGACTTTCTTCAGGTGATTGAAATTTCGAACTGAATCCTTTATTTCATCCACCGGGGTATATTGTTCTAGTTCCAAGTGCCATGCCTCTTCCGGATATCTCAGTTATTTCCCTTTAACTCAAGTCTTCAAGTTTTGTTTTACCACCGATGTGGCCTGGTATTGAACTCACAATTCTTTGGGTCTAGTCACAGGATCTAACTAACGTCTTTATCAACTGGGGGCTATGTGAGTTCAATACCAGACCACAGCAGTGGTGAACCAAAACTTGGAGAGTTGCATTAAAGAAAAATGACTGAAATATCCGGAAATGGCATGGCACGTGGAACTAGAACAATCTACCTTGGTGAACGAAATAAAGGCTTCGGTTCGAAATTCCAATCACTTGAAGAAGGCCGGAGCGTACAACGACCGAAACGTTGTGAATATGGCAGTGAAGATGAGGGTAAGAGTCCGAATAATGCAAGTAATCATAATACCTCATCTCAGAGATATAGACAGGTACTTTAAGATGTAGAATCTGTGGTCATTCAAGACTGTAATTCAAGTTGGCGCATTCACACTTATTCAGTATGAGAAGAGTTTACAAACTGAATTCATCATGACACTGAAAATAAGGCGCGCTACAAAGGTTATGAGCAGCTAAAGGAATTAAGTGCTTTTATTGATGGAATAAAAACTAAAATTAATCAAACTAAATTTACTGACATACGTATTTATGGACACTAAAAGCTGGAAGCAGTAATTAGTACGGCTTCTATTGGTAAGAGGTACTTCCTCAACTAGGTGTAGGATGGAGTTATACAACATAGAAATCTTTTCATATGTAATGCTCTACTATTCATCTTGACAGTAAACCCAACGTTCTCGTAGGTTCTTTAGTTTACACCAGAGTTTTCAACTCTCTCTTTATTACGTTAGTTTTGTGGGAGAGAGGGGGGGGGGCAATTTAGTAACACAGCAATATTTTCAGTGAGAAACTTCTTTCTCACTGAAAATTCCATATAGGGGATATATGGCAAAGTGAACCCTTTTATGCTGGAATATTTCACCTTCTGCTAATTGGTGCTAATTTAGACCTTTACTAGAAAATATATTTTAGCTGTTCAGCGTTCCATTGATTTATATCAAATTTGTAGTGTATTATAGCTTTTGATGTAGACCCATTAAATCCATTAAATTCCACCACAGAATTTTACCGCCATTGTTGTATATCTTGGATTGTTTATTTTACCAATTGGACATACTCACTAGCGTTAGAATTCAGTTCTATTTTGCTTTCGTCACTATATATAATTTTTGCAGATTTTTCATTGTCAGAAAGCGGATGCTAATTTACCAAGACTTTTCGCCTGACTCAAAGTGTTTGTTTTTCTTTTATTATTGATGACATATTTACTGCAACGCATCCATTTGGATTACTTTCATGCAGTATTTTTCTTATTGTATGAATTGACACTTCAGTATTAATGCTGTTTTCATTCATTAGTTGCCAAGCTGTTCATTTTGGGCTCGATACTAATAATCTCAAAACACCTTCTTCGATATCTTTTATATAATTTCTTCATGCTTCCGCAGTGACTTAGATATTCAAAGCTCCTTAGCGATTTCACGTTAACTCATTTTTTGTGACATTTCGATAATTTTCATCCGTTTCTCCAAACTCAATATTCCCATTTTGAAACTTAAATCAACTTCACTGAAAAAGACAAATTGTAGACTCTAGACTTTATGCAATCGTGAGGAATCTGTCTGCGTATCTTAATCTGGGATTATGTTAATCTTGAGCGGTATCAAGTGGCTCATGACATTTGCATGCCTTATTTTTTAGTATCACGAGGCATTCAGGTTCATATCTCCCCTTGTACTGTGTCCATAGGAATGCAACAATTCGCATTACAGACCTGAAGGACCATAAATAATGCATACTTTGATATTCAAACCTCCTTCGTGTTTTCACGTTTGCGCTTTTCTTTGTGACATTTCGATAATTTTCATCCTCTTTTTCTAACCCATTTTGGAACTTAGAACAAACAAAAGACCGGAACGTGTGGAGAGTCATGATCCCCAAAACCTTTAGTAGCACTTAATTTTTACTAAGAAGCTTTAAATATTCAAAAATGTATTTTCAGAAGCAGTATGTGTGACCATACAGGACTGGAACGCAACATACCCAACCTAGGTTGCTTTGGAATCATGCTTGATATTTCAAGCTCCTCGGTGATATGTTTGTTGTAGCATACCTATGGACGATAATGGGTATGTCACCATTCAGATAAATACAATAGTATATACTGTATGTTGGTCTGCAGCCGGAGATTCGTCTCCAGCTGTGCTGTTCAAATTCTCTGCCTCCGGACAGAGAGGATCCCCAGACGAGGCTATGTCGAAGGCCAGAGTCTCGTATCAGGAAACAGCTAACCGACCCAGTTTTATACGAGGCCTAAAGGGAATTTTTGGCCGAGCCTATGGGCTCGGATACCCCACATTGTGTCACATCTGACCGCGTGGGGCGGTTGGTAGATATCTTGCAGTTGGAGATTCATTGTGGAATTCACTTGACTCACTTCTAGCAGTTGACTACTTTTACGCACCGCTGGCGAATCTTATATGTGTTGTTCTTGTCCTAAGTATTACCGTTCGTTACCAACCTTCGCGTGATTATTTTATTCAGTAACCTTCCCTAGGTTACAATAATGTTTCACGAGGCATTCCGTTAAATCAGCTTCACTCAAAAGGTAAACTGTAGGCTCTAAACTTTATTCAATCTGTTTGCTCATTTAAATCTGAAATGTGAAATCTCCATGTGTATCTTAATCTGGGATTATGTTAATCTTGAGCCGCATCAAGTGGCTTGTAACTTTTGCATGCCTTAATTTCAGTATCTCTATCCGTTCAAGTGTGTACCGACTCTCGTGCTGCGTTCTCGTAAATATGATAACTTGCATTACAGCCCTAAATGACCACATATATTATCCTGAAAGCGCCTTTTCGTATTCTTAGATATTCTTATTAAGAATTAAGCAAGTTTTCTTTTTACATACGTACCCCTTTATTTTTCGCTATTGTGCATGTTGATAGGTATGAAGATTTAAGAATGTAAAATGTAACGAATTTGATAGCTTGCAAGCTCCAAGCCGACTGAAATTGCGGGACAAGCAGCAAAACATTTCTTTTGCTACATAGTGAAGACGGTGACGATGATCAGGCCATTTCAAGGAAAATAAGGCTAATAACTTTTATTCCCTCTGTGTTAATTAGCAAGAGCCCATGTGCTTTAAAATCAGCATTCAAAATCCTAATTTTTAGCTGCGACCGAAGAACACTGACTTCTGGCACCAGAAGGGAATACAAAACTATCTCTGCTAGAAAGTAGGATGGACGTCTCTGGCCAGCATGCTTGTTTGAAGGGATCCGAAATGGCAAATTAGAAAGTAGGATGAATACGTTGTGTCAATCTTTCAATTAAGGCAGTGTTTCCCAACCTTTTTTTACTTCAGGGCACACTAGTAGAATGACTAAAACTCTCAGGTGTACTTTTAATTTTAATAAGGAAAAATTAGTCATGAAATTTTAAAACAGGAAAATAATAAAGAAGTCTCGTGAAATAAGCATATAATAATATATAAGACATATATTTAAGTATTCAACTATTTTTAAAGACCCTCCTGGAGCCTCTTTCTGGTTATTGGTAAATTTTTTTTTTTGCACAAGTCCGTCTTTGAATTTGATGTAACTACACAACATTTCGCTTTTATTTATCATCACCTGTCTTGATAAAGTCCAATGGCGAAACGCGTCGGCAAGGACTAAGTACTATTTTCCGATTGTCTATTTTATTCATATATATATATATATATATATGTATATATATATATATATATATATATATGACGTGTTTCATCCTTTGACTTTATCAAGGTAAGTGATGATAAACAAAATCAAATGTTGTGTCGTTACATGAAATTCAACAATTTTTTAAAAGACGCCCCTGTGTAAGCCTCTTTTTGGGTATTAGTAACTTTTTCTTTTTTTTCACTAAGATTGTGGCTTTGTTTTTCATGTAACTACAAAACATTTCGCTTTTGTTTATCATCACTTGCCTTGAAAAAACCGAATGGCGAAACGCTTCAGTACTAAGTACTATTTTCCGATTGTCTATTTTATTCAATTTGTCTTCTCTACAGATTTCTTCTGAGAAATTTAACAATATTGTCGACACAGAAAACAAAAACAAACTCTTAGTAAAATAAAAAGTTACAAATATTTAAGTACGCTTGTCTGAAACATGTACTTAATGTGTCTTAATAACTTTCTAAATGATAAGCTTTATATATTAAAGCCTTGAGGAAAGAAAGGATGAAAGGTTTATCCCCTCCTTATTAAAGATTAGGGATTTTACATTCAGTTTAAAATATCAAATGACAAAGATTTGACTTAAACATGGAAGCCATATGCTTGGTGTCACTAGCTTTTATATAAATAGATTTTTTGGATAAAAAAATAATGAATGAATTTTTCTTCAGTTAAATTTGGAGCCCATCTGGCTACCTTTCAGGGCGCACCGGTTGAGAAACGCTGAATTAAGGGCTGCTGGATTATATAGACAGCATCCCAACTAACACGGGATGATCTTGCAACGTTGGAGACTCGTTGTATTTTGTTTGGGGGATATGTGACGTTTTAGCAACGTTACTCTAACTTTTCAATCAACTATATTCCTTGCTCTAAACTTATCCGCAACTTTGTCACAAAGTTATGTTAACTTTGCGAAGTGCTATAGCTGAGAAGCTAAGCACTAGTCATTTATAACATCGGGATATTTTTTCTTCACTTAACAATATTTATGGAAGGTGTTATGGTCCAGGGTCCTTGTACCACGGTGATGGTTCAAGTTAGAACCAATGAAGAATAACACGAACACAGATATGGAATAACACAGATATATATTACAAATAGAATATATGTACAAAAGAGTAGAAGGGTTAGTAAGAACAATCAGGTTAGGTTAGAGAGAACTATGTTGTCTCAAGATTTATTCGTATAAAATACAAATTGTGGCACAAGGCCTAAAAAGGGGAGGGTAAGGCTGGTCTTAACTAACTATCCTATACCTAGCTAATCAGATTCGTGACCCATTCATACATTACAATTGACGCATTCACCACAAGAATTCGTCCATCACCATTCAAGGTTAGGTTAGAGAGAACTATGTTGTCTCGAAGTATAACTATTTCAATGTCTTACAGTAATCGTCTAGCCGACTCACTCTCTCTGTCTCACGCTCTGACACTGCTGCTTCCTCTTTATGGGGTACGGACTAGTCCATTACTATTATGGGTAGGTTCCCATAACAGAAGGTATAATATTTATTTTTGTAATGTTTTTAATTGTGAATCATTAATTTCGATGATGAGTGCACGTTTTCATATCTTCCTGGGATTATTATTTATTTTCTGTTAATATAGAGTTACAAGGCAAAATTACATTTGCAAATTAACTTTGTGGAGGGTCTATAAGAAATAGTAAAAATAAAGGATTTGCTATGTAACGATGCGGAAACGTTATAGTAACAAATCTGTTAGCTGGAATTTAAACCCCTATTTTGTGATATTTTTCTGGGTTTGAGCACCGATCCCTGACACCAGTGAAAAATACACAACTACTTCGGCCATGATTCAAGCCTTTGCAGTTAATTTTCAATAATCGGATATAAATTTGAATGCAGGATGAATAGGTAGGAATCTAATTGGAAGTTACCAGTCGACGGAGAGCCTGTCGGCTGCCACCTGCGCGGATTTTGCATAACTCAACAATACCTGACGAAACCTGACTGAGTAATTCTACAAAATATTTCGTCGGTCAATTCAATTCTCTAAGCATTCGAAATGACATGCAGTCATTTTCCGTTTTAATCGAGTTGAACAGCTCTCACGGGGACAACTTGATTAGAGCTTATTGTTGCATTTAGTATTTAGATCCATTTATAATGTCGGAGATAGAAAATCGAAGACGATAAGGAGGTAATTAAGGAAAAGAAAGAGAAAGGAACGAGAATAAAGAAGAAAAGGAAATAGTTGAACGTGCTAGGTTCTGGGACTATTAGAAGTTAAAGGACGAAAAACGAATGAAAAACTGGAAAAATATGAAGAGCATTTATAGAGAAGAAGAAGAAGAAGAAGAAATTAAAAGGAAGAGAAAAATTATCGGGAGTAATGAAAGGAAAGGAAAGGAAAGTAAGTGAAAAATGAAGAGAAGGAAAGAGAAAAGAGTGCTAAAGCAGAACAGAGACGAGAAGGATGAAAAACGAGAAAAAAGAAAGAAGCATTTATAAAAGAAGAAGAAGAAGAAGAAGAAGAAGAAGACGAAAATTGCTACTACTACTATATTCCTCTGAAAAATTGACCAATGATCTCCTATCAATGGCCTTTCCATTTGCATGTTACTAATATATGAGATTTCACTGGCAAAACGGACAATCAGGCCACTCAAGAGTTGACCATCAGTAAATTCATTAATGCTAACGGCGTAAGGTACATTTGCGTTCCTACTTCCGAACAATTCAATATTTTTTAAGATGAGTTTACAACAGTGGAGATTGATGTCTCGGGCAACGACTACACCTGCACACTTACATATAATAGTCTCTACTTAGGATTTGACTAGGTTAAAACAAGCACAATTTACAGCTGGTCAATGAATTTCTGTTTACAAAAAACACCTGAAAGACCCTTTCCTGCCTCCCATCAGCATGGCTAATACTAACCTCTAGAAGAGTGAATCGTTGCGCCTTCTAAATATATATATTGAATTCATTGCTAGGTCAGCAACTAAGAAAAGTTCTAGACTATTTTTCTCTCCAGAATCTATCTTACATATTTATAAGTCTACCATTGGTCCATGCTTTGAATATTGCTTCCACACATGGCCCGGTGCTCTTGATGTATATTTAGTGGTTCTTGATAAAATCCAAAGAAGAATCAGCAATATTATTTGTCCTGACCTGGCATCTCGGCTTCAGTCATTTTACCACCAGCGTAATGTAGCTTCCATGTGCCTTTTCTATAAAGAATTTCTTTTTAATTGAGAGAATCTTTTCGCTATAGTACGTAGACTTTACGAATTTAAGCGCACTACTAAATCGACGCCAAGGTGTCATCCATTCACAGTAGAATTGGCTAGATGTAACCGTAAGTTCTATGCTAGCAGTTCCTTTTTCTCGCACTTCTCACTTCTGGAACACTTTTCAGGGTCCCTGCTTTCCAGCAAAAAATCTTTTAAATGCAATGTCAATCGTTATCTACTGTCTTCTTGATTACTATTATATTGTTCTCACTCCTTGATAATGTTTCTATTTTTCTTATTTCTTCACACTCAGTAACCTCTTGTGCCTTAGTGGCTTTACTACCTTGCGTGAGGTAAATCGTTATAAATCTTATATTCAGAAAATAACAGAATGAGTGGGGGATGTTTTGGATAGAAAAAAACGGTACAAATACTGCTTCAATTTACGTAAATCAGGTTCCACTTCTTTGGCGATCATGGCTCTCCACAATTTCCTGTCCTTTGTAGTTCTTAACAAATTTTGTGTTTTGTCTCTCCTAAACATTGTTCCGCCATCCCTTCTCTTCAATCTCGCTAGGTAAGCGATGCATTGTTTACCTATGTCCCGCTTGCCTTCAACCAGTCCTCTGAGTATCAAATTTTCCAAGCCCTCTTTCCTCATTATATGTCCTAGAAGTTTCCAGATGTTAAGTATAAGTGTCCTTTTTGTTTCGATTTTCTCTAAAACTTAGTTATGGCTCACATGTTGGCTTACTGCAGTAATTTTATCAACAGAATTCGACTTTCATAACTTCATATTCCACTCCATTAATTAATAATAAACGTACAGTTAATCCCGGAATTATTCGTACCCATGCAAAATTGGTGATTTAAAAAATGTTTCAATAAAGTAACGCTTTTTTCTGACCAAAATCGATATATTGTAGTATGCGATACGCACCAGGAAATACTAGAGGTCTGAATCGAGTTTAATATCTATTCAATTGAACTAAGAAGAGTTGATCTGTAGTGACCCCAATTTTTACTGGCTTTTCTCTTTGAGATTTCCAAGTAAGTTCAGAAATCCAAATGACCTAGAGGCTCCCAGGGTTAACCTAGAAGGTTGTCTCAAAGTACTAAGTGCAGAATTGGGCTTGAAGGGATGTCGTTGTGTGTACCAATGTAAACAAGGAAGTAAACCAAGCTGATATATACACACAAGTCAACCGGATAACTGGAAGTTACACTGGGAATTACAGGATTCCTCGCATCCATGCAAGAAGATCAATCATTTGAAGAAAGACCCCAAAACCACACACCCCTGATTCTTCGGAAATGAAGGGAATAAAGGATTATTTTACGTATGACAAAATTCAGTTTTATTTTCTTATCAGATGCTACTAACATAACATTACAATATAAAAAGAATCGTTACGTTATGTAAACTAATTTTCAAGTATTATTTGCAATTGGATCACAAAAGACTTGAGATTACTCCACTTGTCTACCAAAGAACTTCAGCGAACGATCACGAGATGGCGTTGTTAAAGCCACACAAAAGGTGCAAAAATATCACTCGTTTTCTACTTTTTTTTAATCTGCAGTATGCTTTACAGATAAGGCGCTTCTTGTTCTTCGCTTAGGGGCCTTTTATTTCCCAACGAATCTCATATCGAACACGATATAGAATGATACACAGCAAAAAATGTCCTAAACCTAATTGGGTACACACGGACATATCTAGTAATTCTCCTAAACCGACAAAGAACACTTCTAAAATGTAAGTCTCTATCAATCTTTTATAGATTTACTACGATAAGATCTTTACATACCCACCTTTATTTACCCCTTTTGTATTCTTTCCATTTAGTTTGCTCAGGCCATAAAATATGTTATTAATCGTACGTAGCTATTTATGTATTTATTCTTACTGTCTTGTTTGAGAAAACGAGAATGTGTTCATTAACCTATCTAATATCAACAAAAGATTTATCTTCATCAATTACAAAACCTATATTATCATAGCTTCTAACCGATTGTCTTGATCAATCCATTCTGATAAATCTCAACAAGGATTACGACCTCCTTTCCTTTTATTAATTTTCAATTTGATCGTAAATGATGTGTTCAAAATTATTAATATCCTTATCTTACTGAACTTAAATGAACGATACAGGAAGATATCAGAGTTACCTCCCTTATATTAGAGAGTTCCTGACTTCCTTAGTACTGATGTGGTGCCGTACGATTCAGAACTTAAATAGAGGACAGCATTTACAATCTTCGTCATTTCTCCTCAAGAGGTAATCAGTCGCCAGGATTAAGATTAAAGAACTGGATATCAGGTTAAAGATTATCACTTTCAACAATGAGGAAAATGGTTACAAAACCATGTCCGAATAATCGCAAGAGTCATTTTCTGTCAGTTCAAAACATTATCAAGAAATCCAAGAATGCAAAGTACGAAAAAAAAGAAAAGAAAGCCATGGTGTCATTAGAGACATCAAAAGCAATCAGCAAGAATATTTGGACTGGTTTGAATGACTGGTATCGAAATATCATGGCAAACATACCACTGAAATTCGTATAAGGCTCGTCTTTATTGAAGACAACCAAAGAAGATACGATACGCCAGGAAACCCACGAAAAAACTCCATTTAGTTTTTGCAGTATCATATTTACAAAAAAGTAAAATAGAGATTCTTGAGCAAAGAGATGTTGATTTGCTCTGGTGAAAAAAAGAGAGAATTCAAAGAACAATATCCAAAAGACGAGGATGATGATCGAAGTACTATTCTGTGGGAATGCTTTCACTCAATTCCAGTCACAGGCTATTGAATGGGATTATGGCGGAAGAATATTACATTAAGAATTTGAAGCAACACATCAACTATGCTGAAAAAAAAACTGGGTGAGAACATCGATGGACCTTCCAATACAAATGACCTCTGGTCTCAGAGAAATTGTTTGCTGACAATAATACCAATGTCTTAGAGCAATCATACCAGAGTTCAGATCATAGCGCAATTATTAATTTGTGGAGAGTGTTAAAAACAAGAATAATAGCACGGAAGCTTTCCTCTCTTAGCAATCTGAAATTTTAGCTAGAGAGGTTTAGCAAATTCCTTATTCAACAAATTCCTTGTTGTGATTTGTGGGAATCTTGTGAAAATCACTTAAATAAGAAAAGCTTTCCAACTGATTATTAACATATGAGTAACGCCTTTTGTAATCAAACTACAAATACGAGGATGGGCTGAATGGCTCATAGGCTGACTATGAAGGAATGATGCTAGAGCTGTGAAACCTAGCATGCATTGATTTCAAATCTTCTTATTAATAGCTGCAGTTTCGTTCCAGGTAAACTCATATCAGACTATCCAAAGACTGTTCATTCTGTTGATCAAAAAAGTCAACAGCAGCAGATATGACGTCATCATCACTGCAATACTGATTCCCAGCAATGTGTTTTTTCATGTTGGAGAACAGATAATAGTCAATCCAGGAGAATAAGGAGGGTGATCGAACAGTGCAAATCTACAATCAGACACAGCAGCTATTGAAACCAAATTCTTGTGTGCTGGAGCATTATCCGGATGAAACAATACCCCCTTCATCAGTTTTCCTGGGTATTTGGTCTTGATAGCCTTTCATACTGCCTCAGCATAGTACTCTCCATTGATGGTGTGACCCTTTTGAAGATAATTAAACACAATGCCTATGGCATCCCCAACGACTGAGGCCATTACAATCCATACAGTTGACACAATTTTGTCCTTGTGGGGGGCAGGTGAGATAGATGTTTTTACTGCATGGATTGAATCTGGCTCGAAGTGATGAACCCAACACTAATTCTGGGTAGAAAACGTTCAAGGAAATCAGCTGGATCTGCGTCAAGCAATGTCTGAATTTCCCTTGATGTGTGCTTTTGATCAAGTGTCAAAAGACGTCGATCCACTGAGCAGAAACCTGTATACGAAGTTCTCTCTGCATAATATTTTCAACTCTCTCGCGGGGGATATGCTAATGGCATTAACTAACTGGTTTATAGTCGCCTGTCATCCATCACCATGGGAGAAACACAATCAATGTTTTTCTCAGTGCTGGCAGTCGCACTGTTGAAAAACCTGGAGCATCATCCCCTAATGGAGCAACCATGTTTTTTTTGGGGGGGTGGGGGGCTAAAGCCTTTTTATGCAAGTACTTCATAACACCACGATGACAAATGTTCTCCATTTTCAAGAGAAGTCGCTACTAGTTAATTCTGAAGTTTTCTTTCAACAGTCAAATGTAAGTTTACCTGGGAATAAACAAAGTAATTATTAATAAAAATTGAAATTAATGCATGTGAGATTTCACAGCTCTAGCATCACCCCTTCATAGTCAGCTTATGATCTTTTCAGTCCACCCTCATAATATTCCAATGTTTGTCTATATTTCTGAGATGAGGTATTATGTACATTATTTACATTATTCGGACTATTGTCCTCATCTTTGTCGCCATTTGTAACAAATATGGCGACAAAGATGAGGCCAATAGTCCGAATAATGTAAATAATGTATTCCAATGTTACATAGATTTTTACGTGTTCCACAAGTTACTGCTTATTTCGCTCTTTTTTCTGTATATGTCAATATGTGAAAGTAATGTTTTATTGAAAACATTTGTAAAAATCAAAAATATTTTGCAAGGATATGGATTACACATCGGCTCAACACTATCTCGTATCATCATATCCTGTAACAGAAGTTTCTCTTCAAAACAGTTCTGTATAAAAGATACTAATGACAATAATTGGAATATCAGCGATAGTTTTTGTTTTCTACTGGATGAATACAAAGTTTAATGCCTTTTTGTTCAGCTTATCATGGCAGAAACACAAATAGGGAAAATTAGATAAGGCAATTGTGTCACACCAATCTTACAAGTAGGAATGACTTTTGAAGTCCTAGCTTTTAGTTCAATTCGAACGCCGATCTTTAACACAGGCAACAATGGCGGCAAACTAATAAGCAAAACAAAAGAACCAAAGGGCAAAAATGAGAAGCAAAAGAATAGAAAGGCTTCATTAAAATGAATCAAATTTGTCTTGTTTTCGCTTGGGTACACACACACACACACACACACACACACACACACACACACACACACACATATATATATATATATATATATATATATATATATATATATATATATAATTAAAAAACAACCTGACAAATTACCTATTTGTAAAACCTGCTGTTAAATGAATAAAAAGAGCTCAATACAAATTCAAATAACGAAATTTCAGAATAATTTAAGTTATAAAATTTTACAGGAAAAGCAGCCTCCATATGTATGTATCTGTGTGTGTGTGTGTGTGTGTGTGTGTGTGTGTGTGTGTGTGTGTGTGTGTGTGTGTGTGTTTGGGCCGCAATCCTTCTTTATTGCATGTTTTCTTAAACAGTCAGAGGAGTATGGGACCACATCTCTCAAATCCCGTAGACGTCACTGAGGTCACAGCTCTTAAGTCCCGTATACACTACTGGGGGGTGTCGGGCCATAGTTCTAGACACGCTAGATGTGGCTGATACGGTTTCCCAAGCACGTTGCTTTTTACGTATGGACTTGCTAGCTCCACACAAAACCGGTTTCCCTACAGTTAACCCAAACCAGGGGGGAGGGAGAAGAGATTGATTCATACCTTTATCAAGAGTATTTTCGCGAAAGCAAATGTAATGAATTCGACTGAAATTCGAACTCGGCACTCAGACTTTTCGTTCCCAGCCGTTAACCATTACACGATTCAAAAGCTTAAAACAAAACAAAATTTAGTAAATATCTCTTGGGGGTCTCCTATGCTGGCTGAAGCGACGTCATATTTTCCAGCAGTGGATTTTCGAACCAAGACAAGAGTAATGATGTCGATTTACAAGGACCAAAAAGCTCTTGTCAGCTTAGAAAACAAAATCTACCTATAACCCATTTCTCTTTTGTTCAATGGCCTTGGACATTACTTGTTTAAATATCCAACGCTGATTTTCAAGGCACGTATGTCTCTTTGTCCTTATACTAGTAAGATTAGCAATATGGATGCGTGAATGATATCAAATTGATTGAAGTCGCTAACTTGTTATTTACACATGTCAACTTAAGCTGTTACATCGTTGCAATGCCATTTGCACAATAACAACAGATGCACAAACAACACCAGCAGCGCTGGAAGGCATTGCTTCGAGGACATCTGCAACTGAAGGGTCTCGCGTCGAATGAAAAGATTCGCAACAATGATTAGATAAAAACAAAATAAGTACAAATTCTGCTTATTCTATAAGCAGAGTTTATACTTATATACAAACACAAAGTTTTTGGGTATCACGATCCGCTTTCCTTTGAAAAATGTCCCGATGAATGAAGGAGAAGAGATTGTGTTAACTACTTGATCTTTCTTTTGTATAACAACTCCCTTTATGTGCAAACAAAGCTCTCCGTTACCGTCCATCGTTTGTAGCTCTCTAACTGATGTTTGTCCCTTTACTATATCTCACTATCCGTCGTTGACTATACATTTACACGCACACGGTTGCTAGGTTACCCGCTGTTTCCCTTACTTCTCCAACCCTTCCTTTCTCATTATATGTCCCAGAAATTTCAACCTTTTTTAGTTCTAAGCGAAAGTATATTTTTGTTGCCATTTTCATTAAAATTTCCTCAATGCTTACATGCTAGGTCCATGATATTCTTATCCTTCTATAAGACCACTCCTCTATTGCCCCAGGTCACCGCTTCATCTGTTAGAAAATTATTCCGTAGTCACACAACCGTATAGAAGGATTGATATTACATAACAGTTCAGCACTTTGTTCTCTGTTTCTAACGAAATTTGACTTTTTCCCAATGAGGTACACGTCCGGAACCTGCCAACCATAGTACGATGGCGAGCAATCATGTCTTACAAGCCTGCTGCTAGTGTAGTAAGTAGGAAATTAAATTGATCCCCCATTAGCATGGTGTGTACAAGTCTAAGTTTAACTGAATAAATATTTTGGGTGCTTTGCCTTGACTTAACAGTTAACGATTCTAGGAAACATCTCATAAGACAAGAATCACAAAAAAAGCCACAAAGCAGTCGCTATCATAGTTAACCTAGGAATGGTTTAATCAAAAATAAGAACAACAAACCTTTGATCAAATTATATTTTCGCAGCTCAGAGTGTAATACAGACTAATTAAACAAATTAATAAGACTTTTGATGATCTAGGACGTTTAAATTTTACTGCTTGTAAATTTTCTTTTCTTTAAAAACGTTATTTCTCTGGTTAAAGACGTTAGTTTTACTGCTTTAAAATTATAGCGATGTCTACGCAAACACGTGCACATAACGTTTATAAAAATAAGAAATAATGCCGGTCAGAAAACAAATCCATAAATTTCTTAAATTGTTTTTAAGTTGGCAGATATAAGCACCGAATAGACCCAACAAGAGATATGCATTTCTTTAATAGGGTAATTAAGACTTGCTTTACTATGAAGGCTTCCTGTGGCCTAACGGTTAGACAAGCCTAAAATAATGCTCATAACGACAAGAATAAACTCTGTCTGGATAAATAAATATCTATAATTACTTTCAGAGACTAATACAAACTAAATGAACTCATCTCAAAATGCAAACACGAAAACAAATTCTAACTACGTTACTTACAAATCGAAAACTGAAAACGAACAAGAATAAACAAAAATAAAAAATAAAATAAAATAAGCAAAACTAAGTAAAATAAATTAATCCAAACTTTAAATAAGTAAATAAATTAAATAAATAATAAACAAATTAACAAACTACGAACGCACACATAAACAAAAGTAAGCATAATAATAACAGCTAACAATAAAATAATCAATAATATATTTTTTAAAGTTTACAAACAACACTGTAAGTCGCCAAAAAAACTGCATCTGGTCCTACAATTATTCCCACTCAATAGGCCCTAGAATAATTCGAAACATAACCTTTAATGCACAAGAAAGTAGCCGTTAGAATAATACAATAGACTACCCACAATGCATCACTAACCTGTATATATAAATAGTCGAGTAAAAACACAACACATATGGCCTGACTTTTGCGTTTAGTATGAAACAGACTGTCCTCTCTGAATGTTGACATCAGTGTCCACTTTTACCTATCCCTGATATTGAGCACTTCAACCCATACCTTAAAACTACATTTTATTATATATATATATATATATATATATATATATATAAATTCTATATATATAAGTGTAAAACCGATGGTCACAAACTCATATCTATTCAACTAAATATATATATATTGTAATTTTTATGCTTAAAATATATGACGATAAAATGGTGACAAGGCTTATATTCGAGGTCAGTATTTTGCTGATTTTACCATTTTAACAACTAAAAACAGTGACATATGTAGAGTAATTGCTTTACAATGAAACACTGTTTTACTTACATTTTACTTAGATTTTTGAAGCATTTGACAAAATAATTTAGTGCTCACACTCTTGATTGATGCTTTTATTACTCCCTGCAAGTGAGTGTCCGGTACCGTAATTAATTTTCATTTATTAAATGTTCCAATCGATTTGTATTTGCATTTACACAGATGTTCCGTTATCAGTGAGTTGTCTTTTTAAAGCACGCGTTTCGTTCAATTTGTTATGTTAAAGAAAACCTTGTTACATTCGGTAGAGGGCGATATTCTCGTCTGTTAAAAGGAAGTAAACAAAATTCAAGAAACGTTTTGAAACGTTATAAAACAGGCTAAATGGTAAAAATACCAATGTACAAGGGATTTGTGAAATAAAAGGTAGACTCTAAAATAAATGAAACTTGAAAACATGTTAAATATCAAAATATTAACATTTCATAAAAATATTCTTCACTCGTGGGAAACTAAAAAATCACACCATCTGAATATGACTCGACTTGTACACGAGACTTGAACTTTTGCGCGCTTCTCAGCCATAAAATAAGAGTGGCGGGTTATATTCAGATAGACTTATACACGTGTACATACGGCGTATGATCCCAAACCGAACAGACACCGACTATTAGCGACCTTCAGAAGGTTCACAGTTCTTTGTCCCCGTCTGTGCATTGCTTTACACGGGAAGCTAATAGTTATAGTCAAGATGTGTATCTCTTGTGTTTGGATTATGTTCCCCATTTTTTTTGGATCTTTGTGTTTCGTATTTTCAGGTTTAGGCAATTGAGCACTCGGTTTTTATCGAGTTTCGGTGGGATTCGTTCACTTTTTTCTTCTTTGGCTCATTTAACCCGTGTTACTTTTGTTTGGTTCTATTTATCAAATCCCCCCCTCTCTCTCTCTCTCTCTCTCTCTCTCTCTCTCTCTCTCTCTCTCTCCCCCTCTCTCTCTCTCCCCTCTCTCTCTCCCCCCTCTCTCTCTCTCCCCCTCTCTCTCTCTCTCATATATATATATATATATAATAATGGACTCTCCCGTCGGTTTCCACGTATGATGATCCGACAGCTTAATTGATTCAATTATGAAATTTTGTGCGATAAAATCAAGTGGCACTAAAGACTCGCTAGTGATTTAGAAAGGAGGCCACATATGGAACAAGAGTGAGGATTGTGAGATGAGATCACTGTTAGATTGGCTGACCTTTTAGATCTTGCTCTCGCTTCTTGAAGATGATTCAGACAAGCAAATTGAAAACTGCTGAGTCCACTAAAACACATTGATCTCCATTCTACCCGCTCCGAGGCTAAGCGCTCAAGGGTGTTATGCGGCATATTGACAGCTGACAAGTTGCTTTTCAGCTTGTCTTTGTATCTTACTTGTGGGCGCCCTACATTCCTGTAGCCCTGATATAACTGGCTGTACATTGGGATCTTGGCCAGTCCACCGTAACTGAGACTGTATGAGAAATGACTCCATTCCTCCAATATTACACCTGTTAAACAGGTCTACGTTAGATGTCCTCTCTTGAAGGTTAACTCCACAGATTGCACGCAGACAGCTTTTATGGAAAACATCCAGCTGGCGTATATGGAGTCCACGAGCCTGAGCTGTACTAAAGGATGGCAAGTACAACAGCTCGGTAAACTCGAATTTACGTATCCAGTCGAATACCCCGCTCATTCCACAAGCGATGGCGAAGTTTGCCGAAAGCACTGGTAACCTTAGCAATCCGATGCATGATTTCATCATCTAAAGTTCCACTGTAGCTGACTTTGCTACCAAGATAGGTTAATGCCGTCTACTTTCAATGGTCTTTTTTTCATGAATATATATATATATATATATATATATATATATATATATATATATATATATATATATATATATAATAAGATTAAATTATGATTAATTGACTGATTAGTCAATTTGACTGACTTATCAAATTATTGCAGGTTATTTAAAGCAAGAAAATATTTTTAGAGTGTAAGAATTCTTTTTAGATAGTAATGATTTTAGTAATACAGGTCTTACTAATTAACCCATAGCTCGGAGGAGGCGAGGTGGATTCATACCTTTCCCAAAGTGAGTGAATATAACGAACCCAGCTGAAACTGAAACTCGGTTAGCACCAGGTTTGTATTGCCAAACAGTCACCAATCTAGGTACTGGCCAGGCTCCCCGTTGTTTAACCTCAGTGATCGTACGCGAACCAATGTTTCAACATGATTGGGCGTAAACCCAAGATCAAATTAAATTTGAATGCTAGCGTATATAAATAAACATTTATAAAATAATAAAATGGATTTTCTGTAATCAACGCAATCATTCTTCCCGAAAATTACGAAACTCAGAGTCGACATCGATTAAGTGTTAAATTCTATTATATCAGATTCAATAATGTGTGTGTGTGTGTGTGTGTGTGTGTGTGTGTGTGTGTGTGTGTCTGTGTGTGCGCGCGCGCACGCGCAATTTTTGACGTAATGCCTGTTTTTAAAAAGACCAATCTCTTGATTAAAAGAGAAATTTATTAATGCGAAAATGTATTGAAAGTGCATTAGTTTGATAATCCTCTACGGTGAAATTACGTCCAGTATTATCCAACACACCTCCCTTCCGCATAACATTACTACTCATACAGAATATTATGATTTTTAAATAAATATAGTGATTTAAATATAAAAGTAAACGCGATAAAAAGTTGACTGAGATCGGCCATTTTAACATCCCTATATAACGGAGGTCAATACTTAAATCTTACACATAAGCTTCTCTGTATTTTTAACGCTTTTGATGTCAACTGTAACTAACATTTGTTATGTTTCTACCCCCCACACACATATCTTTTCTCCCCTTTATATATATATCATTGATTCCATAAATAAAGCCGTCATTAGTCTGAAGATGCTCCTTCTCAGAACGAAACGTGTCACTAGGAAGTTTTTTTCCATATGGCTATTCTTTATCCTTAACTAGTCTGATACATATATTTTGATGTTATATATTTCACCCCCACCCCCCACGCACACACACGCACGCATAATCAAACAAACAAAGAAATAAACACAAACACACACACAATGTTGGGTGCTATCCAGAATTTCGTTGAAAAGGCGCAAAATGGTTTTCTCAAGGGAATAGAAATTCATAGAAAATTCAATTCTTTATTTCCTAGTTGAGTAATTTCGGGAGATGTGTGAAGTGTCCGGTGAGACGCGGGAAACGTTGCTTGACTTGAGAGTTAAACTGATTGATCAAACTGTTCCCGGATCTTCAATGGTCACACCTCTTATTTATTCTCTTCTTAGTTTCGTCTGGCACCAGACCAAAAGCATCGAGTTAAGATCGGATTTGATTCCTTTCATGTAAAATACGAATCTAATATTAATAATTCTAGCCTGAGAGTCAAGAATCCGTCATCCAGGCAGCACTTGCCAATTGAACCAAAGAAAGTAAAGTCATGTGTACAAAGACCAAGAAATACAGATATGGTTTTTCTAAAATCTACATAAAGATTCATTTTTGCCAAAAATATTTAATTTTCCGGGACTACTTAAATATGTTGGTCACACGTAAAAACTATTTGAAATTTTTCCGAGGAATGTTTTTTTATGCATACTTTAGATCTTCCTCTAGTTGTGTCATTTGACAGGATCGAAAGATATTGCTTTTCTATCGATTTAGAAACGTCTATCAACGTCCTGTTGATGATATCGAAGCAGTGCCTAATCGATCCAAAAAACGTTTTTCTTTTTTTTAGTTTGTGGACCAGTCTATTTAAGTAGTTCCAACTTTCTCGGTTGTTGCGACAGCCATTAAAGTATACATCTAAAAATATCTCCATTTTTTAAATACCATCTCTCTCAATATATATATTTATGCTAAGTTTTACCCAATACAAGGCTCGAGAGCCACTTTAGGTAGAGCGTTACTTTTAAATGTCTATGATGAATGAGGACATGATATAAAATGAATATTATGAGGATGGACAAATAACGATTGACTCTTGACTTAAAAAGTTAAGATTGAAATGTTCAAGGAAGCATCCATGAGGGAGCATCTTCCACAAAGTAGGGGTTCTTTTTTCTTTAATGCCTTCAATTGTGAATTACTGGTAGTGGATCGGTTTTCACTTGCTTTCTTCATCTAGAAATCCCAGTTCCCCTGACTATTTTGCCTTGGAGGGAATTCCTGTGTAGTACGAACGTAACAGCCTCGCCTGGAATTTAAACTCATCCTGCTAGTTTCAATTCTCCCGCCGATAACCCTAACGCCTGAATTCTTCTGGTGTCGTAGAAAGGTATTATACTTTTCTACGACACCTGAAGAATCCACTCCTAAAGGATGAACGAATTACCTTTACTGGACTATTAACTTCAAAGCTCAATGTGGACATTGAGCTCAACACCCAGCGGTGACAGTCTGTTTCATGCTTAAACGCAGTCTTCAGGCCATTTGTGTTGCTTTTTAGCTCGACTATTTATATATGCTGGTTAATAGTGCATTGTTGGTCTGCCCACCCAATTACCCCTAGCATATTAAAATAAGCCTTTTACCCATAGATAGATAGATAGATAGATAGATAGATAGATAGATAGATAACAGGCTAGTACTCATTTCCGATCACACCCGTCTGCCAAGACGGCTAGCCATCTCCTATTACAGACGCCTGTCAACCCACTATCCAACTGTCGTTTATAATGTAACTAAGCTAGCGGACCGTAATTGCAGTTATGAAGTCCTCGAGCAGCACACATTTTATATCCAAGAAGGCAAGTGTCTTCTTTTTCTTCGCTAACTGCTGTAATTAGAATTTTTGTCGGGTCGATGAATGATTACAGGTCAACCTTTGTCTTCAGGGTAACATGATGAACCCGGGTCCCATCCGATAGGATCATGAGCTCCAAAAAGTTCGCATTCGTTATTCTCTAGATCATTCTAAAAAGAGAAATGAAATGTCAATTTGTTGATAATTGCGTTCTTCAGTTAACTTCTTTTGGGATCCTAAATTGGATTTTGCCCTTGCCATGGAAATATATTATTATTATATCTCGCATTTCTGCTTGTTCACGCTTTTATATAGGAAATAACCCCTGCTGTGACGTCACAAGCGCATGTTTTCAATATTAAGGCTGTTCTCGCTGTTACAAGAAGTATTGCATACTCCCTGTTGTTTTGTGTTGACAGATTTCACAATGGTTTAGTACTGGCTGATTTATACCGATTTGAAAATTACTTCTTGGATAACTTTCGTATATAAGTAAATATGATTTTCACGTTATTGCCATTCACTAATTCACTATTTAATTTTAATGTTATTGAACATAAGATGTTCAGTGATATTTCCCAGAAAATATATTTGAATGCTTGTATCGAACCTATCTCAGTCTGGTCATCTCCCTCTCTTTCACACTCTTTCTATTAATCAATGTTTGTTTCTATCTATCTATCTATCTATCTATCTATCTAAGAGCCTGTTCC
>OZ038483.1:6592459-6599959 GCA_964036315.1 Acanthosepion esculentum | reverse complement strand
CTATCTATCGCAGTTTCTTCATTATCTATCTATCTATCTATCTATCGCAGTTTCTTCATTATCTATGTATTGCAGTCTGTTCATTATTTATCTATCTATCTGTGTGTGTAATGGTCCTCATGTATAGAAAACTTTACTCTTGAAAATTGAAAAGTAATCAAACGGCTGTTAACATCCCATATGATAATTCTGAACTGCATTATTCGATAACGAATTACTCATTTAAAGAAAGAAGAAAATTCGATGTTACAATGGGACGTTTTGATGGTTACTCCCATCATCCTAACAGTCATATACATACTAGATTAAATAAATCGACACAAATGATATACGCTTCTACAGGGACATAATCCTAAGAAACAGTAACAAACAAAAAACAGACAAAACCAGAAAAAGAATCCCAAAAATTTTCAAAAAGTATAATCTTTGACATAGACATAGAACAAATCCAAAGAATGACATTTCTTTGATGTCACATTCAACCTCAAAAAGATATATATCAGTCATATCGAAGACCCAACGACAAATCAAACATACACAAACCTTCCAACCACACAACAATAATCAAACAGACCCCCTAACCAATTAACCGTAAATTATCTGCCATTCCTTTTAATGAAACCATTTTCAACGAAGCCAAAAATAAATTATGAAACATCTCTAAATATAGTGAATCTTCGGCAACAGTCACTCACGCACAAAAAACAATGCGCATGCGCGAAATTAAACAAATGGTGCAGCCTATATATATATATATATATATATATATATATATATATATATATATATATATATATATATAGTAACAAGATGATTTACCACGTTTGACTTAGTTTGGCACATAGACACGGAGTTGATGTAAGTACCTTAGGCGAATCGAATATATATATATATATATATATATATATATATATATATATATATATATATATGCCAAGTAAACTTGTTACCATGTTTCTAGATCAAACAAACTAAAACATATCAAACCAAAAATAAATGCAAATGCATTGATAGCAAAGCAAATTTGTCTCTCATCGAAATTCCCTTTCTATTGATCCAGACAATTTTTGTCCTTCCTTTTTGGCACATATATCCACCAAGACAGCGAATAAACTGTTGAGGAACTTCTAATAGCAGAAGTTGCGAGAGTAAGTCTCATTCCGTAAATTCTAGAAAAAAATGTCGTTTTATATAATATTTTGTTATCTTCGAGCTTTTTTCATAATCCACTACCTTCCTTATTACTTGATATATCACCAGGGCACCTGGGCATCTCGAGATGGTGTAATGGTTAGCAAGCTCGTCTCGCTAGATAAATTGCGACTGAGTAGTGAGTTCGATCCGCACTGGGTGTATCATACTTTCGGCTTTGTGCCACATCTGAGCTACGCTTGGAAAATCACTATCACCAGGTCTGCTTTTGGGGGGGCGGGGGGTAAGTTGTGGATCTGTATAATGCGCAGTTGTAAATTTTGGTTTAATAATTTTTTGAAACTAGACGTGATGGCAATACATTTGAAATATCACGTAGAATAAACAAAGGGAAGAAATAAGAATAAAAGAGAGGTAAGGAAAACACAAAGAAGAAAGAAAGAAAGAACATTTCAGAGGAACAGAAGTGTAGAAAGAAGGAAAAAAGAAAGGTAAAGTGTGAAAGGGAGAAAAAAGAACATAACTGTAAAAGGGAACAAAACGAGAGACGGGGGGGGGGTGATAAAATAATTGAAATCTGTCATACCTCTCTGTGGAGCAATGGTTAGCATGGTCATATTAAAGTCCATCACAACTGTTATGCGTTGACTCTCTCCATTCCAAATAGATAAAAAAAAAAGTAAGCTTTAAAATAAACAAATAAACTGGGTGTAGATTTGCGTGACGAGAAAATAACCTTATTTCGCAGGACAATTAACCCATGAAATTGCTTCGGACTTCGCTGGACACCCGGCTATTATGGCTTTGCACTAGAGGAAACCAAGTTTGATATTGTTATGAGCCTAATCATTGCAGTGCGTTCTGGGTAAGACTAAGCCAAATTGAATACTGTTATTTACTCTTTTATTAATTATAATGACTCAATAAAAAACAGAATTTGGAAACTTCATTTTTTAAGTTTTAAATTTAAATTCCAGTTTAAATTCTACGTCCAATACTCTATCTGAAACTGTTTTACGCCCACAATGCCCTGTGCTCTTGGTAAAGGCATCAATCCACTTCTGTTTTTTTTGTAATGCCCGTTTGTAGGAGAGACTTTGTAAATCACAGACACAATAATAGTAATGCCTTTGAACAATACTCGGCCAGACGCCGCTAATTCCCATATATATATTTTCCGTTACCCATTACGTGATCTATTTATTTCAAAATGATGTCGACTGTGCTTGCTCTCTGGTGATCCGTGTTCCAACCCAAGTATCGACAGCGACACTTTATTCCTATATGACAGTCTCCAAACCCTGCTAGCTACGAGTATATAATAGAACAGTTGGAGACATTGTAGTGTAATCCCTGTAGCACTCCAGCGTCATAAAAAGTTAACAACTGCTATTTAGGTTTCTATGGATAGTTCGAGAAATCTTTCGGCCAAAATTTTAGGTAATGCGGGATACAATAAACGATCATTCATTGCTTTTCTTTTAGACGAGAAAGAAATGAGTGAAAATAAAAATGTAATTAAAATAATACAGACTTCATAAAAAATGGCAAGGTCAATTCAAAATAAGATTGTTTCTATGGAAACAGACGGCTAATAAACAACACGAAGACAAAAATGTAAACAATTGGAAAACAAAATGGACGCTTATACTTAAGAGTCCGAAAGAGACAGTTGGCATTTCTAGGATACATAATGAGGAAAGAGCATTTCGAGAATTTGACACAAGACAACTAACATATATATATATATATATATATATATATATATATATATATATATATATATATATATATATATATATATAGGGTTAGGTGGCCCGATGATTGCATCTAGCATGAAACAGACTGTCGCCTTTAAGTGTTAACTTCTATGTTCACTTTTATATTTGCACACGCTCTATCTCTGATATTGAGCACTTTATCCCATAAATATAGCACACTTTAAGACTATATTTCTTCATATATATATATATATATATAGAGAGAGAGAGAGAGAGAGAGAGAGAGATAAAGATAGATAGATAGATAGATAGATATGTACTCTGAGGTCAACACCTTGGCCTGAAGATTGCGTTCAAACATAAATTTGAGAGTCTTCACTTGATAAATTCAGTGTCCACTTTTATATTTACATACGCTCTATCTCTGATATTGAGCACTTTTACCAGTAAATACAGCATGCCTTAAAGCCATATTTTTATCATATATATATATATATATATATATATATATATATATATATTACACGTCTAATCAAAAGTTACAATCATATAATATGAATGTAATATTAAGAGCTGTCATGAACACGAATGTAAAGTATATTGCATTTCATTTCAGCATTCGTCTGCGTGCACGTTTGCGCACCCGCGATTAGGCAGCAGTCGTTCCACTATCATACTGTAAATTCTTTCATTTAATATGTGCATTTGTACTGAAAAAAACACTTAAAGGATTCAGATATTTTAAGCTCTAACAATAAAAGAAAAGTAACAAATAAGATCACTTTGGGAACAAGGATTTAAAATCTATTCAAAAACTAACGATTCATGTAGCCCAGGAAAAAAAATCCGCCATGGTGTCGCCTCGTGCATAACATCATTGCAATGTATAAACGGCCAACGCTGAGTTTAAAAACATTTTGAAAATGTGAAAGCCGGGCAACACCCACATAACTTTTCAGATCTCGATAATGGACAGAATAGTTGAAAGTACTCGATCACAACTATTACGACAATATTTAAATGTTTTGGGATTCAGATAGTTCACTGTCTTTAATAAAACATATATATATATATATATATATATATATACATATATATATATATATATATTTGTGTGTGTGTGTGCGCGCGCACGCGCGTCTGTGTGTGTATGCTTGTGTATGTGTAATATATTTATATATATACTTTTTCTTATTTAGGAAATCTTCACACAATTTCCAAGAGGCATTCAAAATAGGGAATTACTGAATGAGTGCCTGTTCTATGGACGTAAGAGGATATGCAGGATAGATAACAGTTGTACCTAGACTAGAGGAGGTTAAGATTGTCATTATTGAGGAAACACCCTCCTGGGTGTCTTCTCCACAACGTAGCAATTTTCTATCTTTCTTTCTCTCCCTGTCACACACGCACAGACACTGTTTCACTTTTCTCGAACTCTTTCTCTCTCTTAGTATCTCTCACTGTGTGTGTGTGTGTGTGTGTGTGTGTGTGTGTGTGTGTGTGTGTGTGTGTGTGTGTGTGTGTGTGTGAGCGCAGGTAAAGGTGTGTGCGCCTGTCTTTGTGTTCGTGAGTAACAATCCATCCCAAAAGATGAAGTTAGTTCTTTTCAAGGAACGGCGTGTGAGTTAATGCGTTAATGTTAGTAATGGGCTGCATATGTTCAGAGACTCATCCACTCGACATCCCCAGGGTCCAGTGGCAGGGGGGACGCCACGACTACTGGGAAAGGATCAAATGTAGCAAAATAGCCTCACCAAGCTTCAACGCAAGTAATGCCACTCTCCAGTTTCACGACTCATGTACACCCAGCCATTTTGAATGACTGCTACCATTTTAGATTTTATTTCTTATTCTATTTTTTGTTATTTATTTTATGAATTTAGAAAAGGACTACTCCATTATCTTTCCAGTAGCCATTAAATAAATAAGGGTTAAACGTAAAAAAATTAATTTATCCTTGATGATTACCAGAGGAGGATCGCAAGCTGTGTTATTTTATTTTTAACATTTTACATTTTACTCAATTTTCGTAAAATATATTTCTTTCCCAAGGTTCTCTTTCCGATTGATCAGATACGGCCGAGCGGAATCGATTAAGGAACAAACACGATAGGCGACAAACAACAATGGTGACAAGAAATATAAATTTATTAACAAACGTAAAAACATGGGAAAGGTAAAATAAAAAAACGGCCAAAACAAAGATAACAATCTGTCAAGAATGAACATTTAAACATTGTAGACAAAATATTGGATGGGGAACATCCTCTAAGAAAGGTAACACAAATCAACGTATGGCCTTCTGCCATACTTGTACGAATTTACAGAATATGTGCCATGCTTGCACGAATTTACAAAACATCAAAATTTTAAGACAAGTAGAAGGAAACATGTAATAAAAAAAGGATCTCATGTCAGACTTGCATGAAAGTACAAACATGAAAAAGAAGTACATTTAAACAAAAACGAAGCACAAGAAAAACAACGAACTTATCTCGTAATAAAAGTTCTTTTTCACTAATGTCTCTTATATCTACTTCTTTTCTTTTCTCTTTTTCCTTTTCTATTTCTTTTTTATAAGCGTCTCATTTTGGAGTCTTTTCTTACTTCCTCTCTTTCTCTTTTCGTTCTGTCTAGGGGCTTGGCCGACGATCAAGTTGAAAATGCTTTCCCTCTAACTTTCGTCTCGGTGTAGCAGCATTCTTGAGGTGGTCTTTTCCTTCTTTCTTTCTTTCTTTCTTTTCCCTTTCGTCCTTTGTTTAAGGGGTTCATGACAATCAAGTTGAAACTACTATCTTTCTCCTTCTCCTTCATCTCGGTGTGGCATCCTTCGAGATATTTTCTTCCTCTCTTTCCTTTTCCCATAAGTATCTCCTTTTGAGATCTTTCCATGCTTTCTTCTTTTCTTTTCTATAAGCTATCATCTGTCTCTTTTTCACCCAGATGTGGCGACATTCCGCATACGACGTCAAACGGATCCATCTGTTCCACTCGGAGATGAATTCGCCTTTCCGTAATTTCGCGAACACGTCTTTTCAGCCCGTAGGCCTGGACATGACTCTTTTATTTTCCGCTAACACGTCTTTTCAGCCCGTAGGCCTGGACAAATTTCGCGAACACTTCTTTGAGTCCGTAGGTCTGGACACAACTCTTGTATTTTTCGCAAACCCGTCTTTTCGGCCCTTAGACCTGGACGAATTACGCAAGCACGTCTTTTCAGTCCGTAGGCCTAGACGTGAATGACTTTTTCGTTTCACTATTCGTTTCCATTTTTTCTTGCCACGTGGTCAATTTTCAAATACGAACTCTTTGCCATTATGGGGGAAATGAGGTCATTGACCCTCTATCACACCTTCAGGCTCAGAGAAAGTTTCGTTTAGAGTTTTTCAACTTTTCCTATCTGGAATCTATCCGTGTAAATCATGCTGTCAACACGTTTACCAAAAGGAAGGAAAGGGTACATTCTGTTTAATCTTTATCGCCACTCAGCCTACCTGTCTCTTTGGGATTACGGTCTTTACGTTTCTGCAAGTACTGGGCTCTTTATTTTAGAATGCTTCTAAAATATAAGCAATGGTATAGTTTTAATAATAAATTTAGAAGGGGGTTCGTAACAATATATATATATATATATATATATCAGTGAACATAGAAGTAAACACTTAGAAGCGACAATCTGTTTCATGCTAGATGCAATCGTCAGGCCACGAGTGCTGTTATTTTTCTCGGGTATTTATATATACGGGTCAGTGGTGCATTGTGGGTAGTCTATTTTGGCGGTTATTTTACCGGAAGTCGTTTATTTGCTTATTTATTTATTTTGGGTTTTTAAATTATTTTCCTTGTTTTTATTTATTTTTATTTTTTATTTTTATTTCTTATCTTATATATTTATTTATTTTTTTAATTTTCATTTTGATCGGTGTTTTTATTAACGTAGTAAAAAATTGTTTATATAGCTTATTTAATAGTTTTGTTTTTGTTTGGGAAGATAATTAAAGCTATTTGTTCAATTTTGGGGTTGATTGTTGTAGTTTGTTCTAAGTATTATTTTGGCGGGAACAGTTTTTAATTTGTTTATTATGTATTTATTTGGATTGATTATCTTTATTTGCTTTTTCTAGCGGCTAGTTTATCGGTATCGGTTGTTAGTTTATTTATATATTTGGATGTATTTAGATCAATTTATTTTAATTATTATTATTTATTTGTTATACTGTATATTTTCTCTTTTTGGTTTTTGCTTTTTAATTAACGTAGTATATTATTTTTTTTTATTCATTTTTTTTATCGTTATATAACAGTTATAGCTATTTTTTTCGTCCGATTTTTGGTTTGATTTTTATAGTCTAACTAATATTTTGGTCATGATAATTTGCTAATTTGTTTATTATTTACTTTATTTATTGATTTTTTTTCTTATTTTTTATTCTATTTCGTCTATTCTAACAGGTGTGATTTGGTAATTTGTTTGTATTAATTTATTTTGCTTATTTTATTTTCATTTTGTTTATTTATTTATTTTTTCCGTTTTCGATTTTTAAGTAACGTAGTAAAAATTTGTTTTCATGTCTGCATTTTGAAATGAGCTCCGATCTTTTATTTAATAATTTATTTTGGTCTG